>JABUOV010000427.1:0-2500 GCA_025617405.1 Perca schrenkii
CTCAGGCTTTTCAAAATAAACTTCTCTCGCCTCAGGCTTTTCAAAATAAACTTCTCTCTCCTCAGGCTTTTCAAAATAAACTTCTTCTCTCCTCAGGCTTTTCAAAATAAACTTCTTCTCTCTCCTCAGGCTTTTCAAAATAAACTTCTTCTCTCTCCTCAGGCTTTTCAAAATAAACTTCTCTCTCCTCAGGCTTTTCAAAATAAACTTCTCTCTCCTCAGGCTTTTCAAAATAAACTTCTTCTCTCTCCTCAGGCTTTTCAAAATAAACTTCTCTCTCCTCAGGCTTTTCAAAATAAACTTCTCTCTCCTCAGGCTTTTCAAAATAAACTTCTCTCTCCTCAGGCTTTTCAAAATAAACTTCTTCTCTCTCCTCAGGCTTTTCAAAATAAACTTCTCTCTCCTCAGGCTTTTCAAAATAAACTTCTTCTCTCTCCTCAGGCTTTTCAAAAGAAACTTCTCTCTCCTCAGGCTTTTCAAAATAAACTTCTTCTCTCCTCAGGCTTTTCAAAATAAACTTCTTCTCTCCTCAGGCCTTTTCAAAATAAACTTCTTCTCTCCTCAGGCTTTTCAAAATACACTTCTTCTCCTCAGGCTTTTCAAAATAAACTTCTCTCTCCTCAGGCTTTTCAAAATAAACTTCTTCTCTCTCCTCAGGCCTTTCAAAATAAACTTCTTCTCTCCTCAGGCTTTTCAAAATACACTTCTTCTCCTCAGGCTTTTCAAAATAAACTTCTTCTCTCCTCAGGCTTTTCAAAATACACTTCTTCTCCTCAGGCTTTTCAAAATACACTTCTTCTCCTCAGGCTTTTCAAAATAAACTTCTTCTCTCTCCTCAGGCTTTTCAAAATAAACTTCTCTCTCCTCAGGCTTTTCAAAATACACTTCTTCTCCTCAGGCTTTTCAAAATAAACTTCTCTCTCCTCAGGCTTTTCAAAATAAACTTCTTCTCTCCTCAGGCTTTTCAAAATACACTTCTTCTCCTCAGGCTTTTCAAAATAAACTTCTCTCTCCTCAGGCTTTTCAAAATAAACTTCTTCTCTCCTCAGGCTTTTCGAAAAAAACTTCTTCTCTCCTCAAGCTTTTCAAAATAAACTTCTCTCTCCTCAGGCTTTTCAAAATAAACTTCTTCTCTCTCCTCAGGCTTTTCAAAATAAACTTCTTCTCTCTCCTCAGGCTTTTCAAAATAAACTTCTCTCTCCTCAGGCTTTTCAAAATACACTTCTTCTCCTCAGGCTTTTCAAAATAAACTTCTTCTCTCCTCAGGCTTTTCAAAATAAACTTCTCTCTCCTCAGGCTTTTCAAAATAAACTTCTTCTCTCTCCTCAGGCTTTTCAAAATAAACTTCTCTCTCCTCAGGCTTTTCAAAATAAACTTCTTCTCTCCTCAGGCTTTTCAAAATACACTTCTTCTCCTCAGGCTTTTCAAAATAAACTTCTTCTCTCCTCAGGCTTTTCAAAATAAACTTCTCTCTCCTCAGGCTTTTCAAAATAAACTTCTTCTCTCTCCTCAGGCTTTTCAAAATACACTTCTTCTCCTCAGGCTTTTCAAAATAAACTTCTTCTCTCCTCAGGCTTTTCAAAATAAACTTCTTCTCTCTCCTCAGGCTTTTCAAAATAAACTTCTCTCTCCTCAGGCTTTTCAAAATAAACTTCTCTCTCCTCAGGCTTTTCAAAATAAACTTCTATCTCCTCAGGCTTTTCAAAATAAATTTCTCTCTCCTCAGGCTTTTCAAAATAAACTTCTATCTCCTCAGGCTTTTCAAAATAAATTTCTCTCTCCTCAGGCTTTTCTAAACTGTAACATAGTGAGTGTATAAGTATATATACTATACTGTAACATAGTGAGTGGATATGTATATATACTATACTATAACATAGTGAGTGTATAAGTATATATACTATACTGTAACATAGTGAGTGTATATGTATATATACTATACTATAACATAGTGAGTGTATATGTATATATACTATACTGTAACATAGTGAGTGTATATGTATATATACTATACTATAACATAGTGAGTGTATATGTATATATACTATACTATAACATAGTGAGTGTATATGTATATATACTATACTGTAACATAGTGAGTGTATATGTATATATACTATACTGTAACATAGTGAGTGTATATGTATATATACTATACTGTAACATAGTGAGTGTATATGTATATATACTATACTGTAACATAGTGAATGTATATATATATACTATACTAAAACATACTGAGTGTATAAGTATATATACTAAACTATAATATAGTGAGTGTATATGTATATATACTATACTATAACATACTGAGTGTATTTGTATCTACTGTACTATGAGTTGTTGTTGTTTGTGTTGTGATCAGAGGGCAGCATGTGATCGTGGAGGTGACCTATGAGACGTCTCCGTCGGCCACGGCGCTGCAGTGGCTCACACCTGCACAGACTGCTGGGAAAACACAGCCCTACCTGTTCAGCCAGTGTCAGGTGTGTTCTCTCAA
>JABUOV010000427.1:7500-10000 GCA_025617405.1 Perca schrenkii
TCTTTTGGGATCTTACTGGTCCATGTTTCAACTCTTGACTGGCCCGTAGGCCTACTTCAATCAGGTAAGTCCCTCCTAGAGTAGCGCCGCCTGCTCTTATGGAGACGTATTACGTTTCTCAGCCGCCACATGAAGTAAACAAACACAGCTGCGTTAATTTCGTTAATTTTTTTTAACGAGTTAAATATTAAAAAACTAACGCAAAAATTAACGCGTTAATTTTGACAGCCCTAATATATATATATATATAAAATGTATATGTTAATAAAGTACATGGAGTCTGTAGTAGATGAGAAGTCCTTTATTTTATCCTGTATACTTATGACCATGAAGTTGGTATTTAATTTTATTCTGAAAGGTCTAAAAGTTTAACTTGTGTAAACCTGGGGGCACCTTGCTGAATCTTTCTTCTTCATGTGTTTCCTGTCAGGTGCCCATGCCTTCTTACCTGATCGCCATCGTGGCTGGCGCTCTGGAGAGCAGGTACTTTCACAATCAAACGCCAGACACATCACATGAACTACACATGCTCGTAAAGAACCTATACATACATGTTGTACTGATTCCTAATCATGATGAGGTCACCTGTGTTCTGATTGGCTCACAGGGAGATCGGGCCGAGGTCCAGAGTCTGGTCTGAGAAAGAGTTCGTGGATAAAGCAGCGTTCGAGTTCTCCGAGGTTTGATTATTCATAAACAAGTTATTCATGTGTACATATACGTTATTTATATATATATATATATATATATATATATATATATATATATATATATATATATATATATATATATACACAAGTTGAAGGCCTAACGTCAAAATATGTATCAATCTGTAAAGGGGTTCCCCAGGGCTCCATTCTGGGGCCACTTTTATTCACTATTTATATAAACAGTTTGGGGGAAAAATGTCCAACATGCATTGTTCCATTTATATGCAGATGATACTGTTATTTATTGTTGTGCAGCTACCATTAAGAAGGTGTATGAATGCTTGCAAACTGCGTTCGACAGAGTGCAATGCACAGCTTTATCAATTAATGCTGAGAAGACCAAAGTAATGGTCTTTTCAAACTGGATTATTGTTGAGACATGTGTACGTGATGTTATATAAAGACGGAGACATGTGTACGTGATGTTATATAAAGACGGAGACATGTGTAGTGATGTTATATAAAGACAGAGACATGTGTAGTGATGTTATATAAAGACGGAGACATGTGTAGTGATGTTATATAAAGACGGAGACATGTGTACGTGATGTTATATAAAGACGTAGACATGTGTACGTGATGTTATATAAAGACGGAGACATGTGTAGTGATGTTAATAGAGCTAGACGTTGTCCCCGTGTCCCCTATGTCAGACAGAGACATGTGTAGTGATGTTAATGAGCTAACGTTGTCCCCGTGTCCCCGTGTCAGACAGAGACATGTGTAGTGATGTTAATGAGCTAACGTTGTCCCCGTGTCAGACGGAGACATGTGTAGTGATGTTAATGAGCTAACGTTGTCCCCGTGTCCCCGTGTCAGACGGAGACATGTGTAGTGATGTTAATGAGCTAACGTTGTCCCCGTGTCCCCGTGTCAGACAGAGACATGTGTAGTGATGTTAATGAGCTAACGTTGTCCCCGTGTCCCTGTGTCAGACGGAGACATGTGTAGTGATGTTAATGAGCTAACGTTGTCCCCGTGTCCCTGTGTCAGACGGAGACATGTGTAGTGATGTTATATAAAGACAGAGACATGTGTAGTGATGTTATATAAAGACAGAGACATGTGTAGTGATGTTATATAAAGACAGAGACATGTGTAGTGATGTTATATAAAGACAGAGACATGTGTAGTGATGTTATATAAAGACGGAGACATGTGTAATGATGTCATATAAAGACGGAGACATGTGTAGTGATGTTATATAAAGACAGAGACATGTGTACGTGATGTTATATAAAGACAGAGACATGTGTAGTGATGTTATATAAAGACGGAGACATGTGTAGTGATGTCATATAAAGACGGAGACATGTGTAGTGATGTTATATAAAGACAGAGACATGTGTACGTGATGTCATATAAAGACGGAGACATGTGTAGTGATGTTATATAAAGACAGAGACATGTGTACGTGATGTTATATAAAGACGGAGACATGTGTAATGATGTCATATAAAGACGGAGACATGTGTAGTGATGTTATATAAAGACAGAGACATGTGTAGTGATGTTATATAAAGACGGAGACATGTGTAGTGATGTTATATAAAGACGGAGACATGTGTAGTGATGTCATATAAAGACGGAGACATGTGTAGTAATGTTATATAAAGACAGAGACGTGTAGTGATGTCATATAAAGACAGAGACATGTGTAGTGATGTTATATAAAGACGGAGACATGTGTAGTGATGTTATATAAAGACAGAGACATGTGTAATGATGTCATATAAAGACGGAGACATGTGTAGTGATGTTATATAAAGACGGAGACATGTGTAGTGATG
>JABUOV010000427.1:17500-20000 GCA_025617405.1 Perca schrenkii
TGGGAACACTTCTGGTAAACACACACTAGGTTTATTATTATTATTATTATTATTATTATTATTATTATTATTATTATTATACACATTTAACCATTTCAGAAATAAGAAACCAAACTGGAGCTGTGTTTTTAATCTCATTCTCAGTTCTGTGTCAAATGTCTTTTTCATTTTAAAACATTTCAGTCAATCTAGTTTCACCAAAACCAAAAATATCTCGACTGATTTTATGTCAACATGAAGGTGGGGCTCTTCAGTCTCCAGGTAATCTGACCTAGACAGTTAGTTAAGGTGCTGTAGGTAGGATTGGGTATAAAGTATGTGTGTGTTCTGAATGTATGTGCATGAGCAGTGATTGACACACAGTTAGACACGCCCCCTGGCCCTGATTGGTGCATCTGAACAGTTAGACACGCCCCCTGGCCCTGATTGGTGCATCTGAACAGTTAGACATTTATGATGTTGTGTGTTGCTGATGTTGTGTTGCTGATGTTGTGTTGCTGATGTTGTGTTGCTGATGTTGTGTGTGTTGCTGATGTTGTGTTGCTGATGTTGTGTTGCTGATGTTGTGTTGCTTATGTTGTGTTTGTTGCTGATGTTGTGTTGCTGATGTTGTGTTGCTGATGTTGTGTGGCTGATGTTGCGTTGCTGATGTTGTGTTGCTGATGTTGTGGGGCTGATGTTGCGTTGCTGATGTTGTGTGACTGATATTGCGTTGCTGATGTTGTGTGTTGCTGATGTTGTGTTGCTGATGTTGTGTTGCTGATGTTGTGTGTGTTGCTGATGTTGTGTTGCTGATGTTGTGTTGCTGATGTTGTGTTGCTGATGTTGTGTTGCTGATGTTGTGTGGCTGATGTTGTGTTGCTGATGTTGTGTTGCTGATGTTGTGTTGCTGATGTTGTGTGTGTTGCTGATGTTGTGTTGCTGATGTTGTGTGTGTGGCTGATGTTGTGTTGCTGATGTTGTGTGACTGATGTTGCGTTGCTGATGTTGCGTTGCTGATGTTGTGTGACTGATGTTGCGTTGCTGATGTTGTGTTGCTGATGTTGAGTGACTGATGTTGTGTTGCTGATGTTGTGTGGCTGATGTTGTGTTGCTGATATTGTGTTGCTGATGTTGCGTTGCTGATATTGTGTTGCTGATGTTGTGTTGCTGATGTTGTGTTGCTGATGTTGTGTGTGTGGCTGATGTTGTGTTGCTGATGTTGTGTGACTGATGTTGCGTTGCTGATGTTGTGTTGCTGATGTTGTGTTGCTGATGTTGTGTTGCTGATGTTGTGTGGCTGATGTTGTGTTGCTGATGTTGTGTTGCTGATGTTGTGTGGCTGATGTTGCGTTGCTGATGTTGCGTTGCTGATGTTGTGTTGCGGATGTTGTGTTGCTGATGTTGTGTGGCTGATGTTGCGTTGCTGATGTTGCGTTGCTGATGTTGTGTTGCTGATGTTGCGTTGCTGATGTTGTGTTGCGGATGTTGCGTTGCTGATGTTGTGTGGCTGATGTTGCGTTGCTGATGTTGCGTTGCTGATGTTGTGTTGCGGATGTTGTGTGGCTGATGTTGCGTTTCTGATGTTGCGTTGCTGATGTTGCGTTGCTGATGTTGTGTCCTCAGGCTGAACGAGGGCCACACGGTCTACCTGGAGAGGATGATCGGCAGGAGTCTGGAGAGCGAACAGTTCAGACAGTTTAAAGCCATGGGTGGCTGGAAGGACCTGCAGGACTCGGTGAGACCTCAACCAGGACTCTTCATATCTCGTATACCAGGTGTAGGTGTGTGTGTGGTCTGTCAGGTGTAGTTACCTGTGTGTGTGTGTCTCTGTGTGTGTGTGTGTGGTCCATCAGGTGAACACGTTTGGAGCCAACAACCCTCTGACCAACCTGGTGCCGAGCCTGCAGGACGTGGACCCTGACGACGCCTTCTCCTCGGTGCCCTACGAGAAGGGTTTCGCTCTGCTGTACCACCTGGAGGAGCTGCTGGGGGGGCCAGGTAAAACACACACACACACACACACACACACACACACACACACACACACACACACACACACACACACCTAGAGGCTCACACACACACACACACACACACACACACACACACACACACACACACACACACACACACACACCTAGAGGCTCACACACACACACACACACACACACACACACACACACCTAGAGGCTCACACACACACACACACACACACACACACACACACACCTAGAGGCTCACACACACACACACACACACCTAGAGGCTCACACACACACACACACACCTAGAGGCTCACACACACACACACACACACAGGTTTCCCTCTGCTGTACCACCTGGAGGAGCTGCTGGGGGGGCCAGGTAACACCTGACACACAGTCACCTGACACACCGTCACCTGACACACAGTCACCTGACACACAGTCACCTGACACACCGTCACCTGACACACGAGGCTCGTTGGAGGTGAGCTGCTCCTCGCCTGTAAAGTAGACGAGAGCAGGCAGCAGCAGCC
>JABUOV010000427.1:25000-35511 GCA_025617405.1 Perca schrenkii
CTACAAAACATGCATCAGACTACAAAAACTACAAAACAGGCATCAGCCTCCATAAACTACAAAACATGTATCATACTACAAAAACTACAAAACATATATCAGACTACAAAAACTACAAAACATGCATCAGACTCCATAAACTACAAAACATGCATCAGACTATAAAAACTACAAAACATATATCAGACTCCATAAACTACAAAACATGCATCAGACTACAAAAACTACAAAACATGCATCAGACTACAAAAACTACAAAACATGCATCAGACTCCAAAACCTACAAAACATGTATCAGACTCCAAAAACTACAAAACATGCATCAGACTCCATAAACTACAAAACATGCATCAGACTCCTTAAACTACAAAACATGTATCAGACTACAAAAACTACAAAACATGTATCAGACTACAAAAACTACAAAACATGTATCAGACTCCATAAACTACAAAACATGCATCAGACTCCTTAAACTACAAAACATGTATCAGACTACAAAAACTACAAAACATGCATCAGACTACAAAAACTACAAAACATGCATCAGACTACAACAACTACAAAACAGGCATCAGACTAAAAAAACTACAAAACATGTATCAGACTAAAAAAACTACAAAACATGGGCGTTATAAATCTCCCAGTGTTTCCTGACATTAGGGGTCCTGGTCTAGCGTGTGAGTGGGTCCTCACCTGTGTGTTGGTCCGCTGTGTTTCAGGTACGACACGACGCTGGCAGACGCCTGTATCGCTCTGAGCCAGAGGTGGATCAAGGTAAGACCTGGAGCGCACAGGGACCTGGTCTATGATCTCTCTTAGTGTTCAGAGTCACAGGGACCTGGTCTATGATCTCTCTTAGTGTTCAGAGTCACAGGGACCTGGTTATGATCTCTCTAAGTGTTCAGAGTCACAGGGACCTGGTCTATGATCTCTCTTAGTGTTCAGAGTCACAGGGACCTGGTCTATGATCTCTCTTAGTGTTCAGAGTCACAGGGACCTGGTTATGATCTCTCTAAGTGTTCAGAGTCACAGGGACCTGGTTATGATCTCTCTTAGTGTTCAGCCTCAAACCTGCATCCTCTGCCCCCCTTCAGGCCAAAGACTCGGACCTGAGCGCCTTCAAAGAGTCAGACGTGAAGACGCTGTCGTCCCACCAGATCATCGAGTTCCTGTCTCTGCTACTGCAGGAGGTAAACCCCAAAGTCCACCACAGACCCCCAAAGTCCACCACAGACCCTCACAGACCCCCACAGACCCTCACAGACCCTCACAGACCGCCACAGTCCCTCTCTCACTGTCTCTTCTCTTAGCCCCTCCCTCACTGTCTCTTCTCTTAGCCCCTCCCTCTTTGTCTCCTCTCTTAGCCCCTCCCTCACTGTCTCCTCTCTTAGCCCCTCCCTCACTGTCTCTTCTCTTAGCCCCTCCCTCACTGTCTCCTCTCTTAGCCCCTCCCTCACTGTCTCTTCTCTTAGCCCCTCCCTCACTGTCTCCTCTCTTAGCCCCTCCCTCACTGTCTCTTCTCTTAGCCCCTCCCTCACTGTCTCCTCTCTTAGCCCCTCCCTCACTGTCTCCTCTCTTAGCCCCTCCCTCACTGTCTCCTCTCTTAGCCCCTCCCTCACTGTCTCCTCTCTTAGCCCCTCCCTCACTGTCTCCTCTCTTAGCCCCTCCCTCACTGTCTCCTCTCTTAGCCCCTCCCTCACTGCCTCCTCTCTTAGCCCCTCCCTCACTGTCTCCTCTCTTAGCCCCCTCCCTCACTGTCTCCTCTCTTAGCCCCTCCCTCACTGTCTCCTCTCTTAGCCCCTCCCTCACTGTCTCCTCTCTTAGCCCCTCCCTCACTGTCTCCTCTCTTAGCCCCTCCCTCTCTGTCTCTTCTCTTAGCCCCTCCCTCACTGTCTCCTCTCTTAGCCCCTCCCTCACTATCTCTTCTCTTAACCCCTCCCTCACTGTCTCCTCTCTTAGCCCCTCCCTCACTGTCTCACTGTCTCCTCTCTTAGCCCCTCCCTCACTGTCTCACTGTCTCCTCTCTTAGCCCCTCCCTCACTGTCTCACTGTCTCCTCTCTTAGCCCCTCCCTCACTGTCTCACTGTCTCCTCTCTTAGCCCCTCCCAGCCTGTGCGACAGTAATAATCCTCCCTGTAGAAACACCGTTGGTAACATTAATTAAACGAAGCTACTCGCTCGTCAAGCAGCGTCTGGAGAAATATAAAAATGTTTTTTATTTTTATTATTGTACAACTTTCTGATTGGAAATGACCCGGTGCATGTTGGACTCTGATTTCAGTTTGTTCTGTCTGACAGTAACCTGTCTGTCTGCCTGTCTGTCTGACAGTAACCTGTCTGTCTGTCTGCCTGTAACCTGTGTGTCTGACAGTAACCTGTCTGTCTGTCTGCCTGTAACCTGTGTGTCTGACAGTAACCTGCCTGTCTGCCTGTGTGTCTGCCAGTAACCTGTCTGTCTGCCTGTGTGTCTGCCAGTAACCTGTCTGTCTGCCTGTGTGTCTGCCAGTAACCTGTCTGTCTGCCTGTGTGTCTGCCAGTAACCTGTCTGTCTGTCTGCCTGTCTGCCTGTGTGTCTGCCAGTAACCTGCCTGTCTGCCTGTGTGTCTGCCAGTAACCTGTCTGTCTGCCTGTGTGTCTGCCAGTAACCTGCCTGTCTGCCTGTGTGTCTGCCAGTAACCTGTCTGTCTGCCTGTGTGTCTGCCAGTAACCTGTCTGTCTGCCTGTGTGTTTGCCAGTAACCTGCCTGTCTGCCTGTGTGTCTGACAGTAACCTGTCTGTCTGCCTGTGTGTCTGCCAGTAACCTGCCTGTCTGCCTGTGTGTCTGCCAGTAACCTGCCTGTCTGCCTGTGTGTCTGCCAGTAACCTGTCTGTCTGCCTGTCTGTCTGCCTTTAGGCCCCCCTCCCTCTGACCCATGTGAAGAAGATGCAGCAGCTCTATGATCTCAACGCCAGCATGAACGCAGAGATCCGCTTCAGGTAGGAGTCCTTCCTGTATAAGCCCCGCCCCTTCCCTGGAAGCCTCCTCCTGATTGGCTCTTCTCCCTGCAGGTGGCTCAGGTTGTGTGTTCGGGCCAGGTGGGAAGAAGCGGTTCCCATGGCGATGAAGATGGCGACAGAGCAGGGCAGGATGAAGTTCACCCGTCCGCTCTTCAAGTAATCACTTATTATATATATTATAATATTTTAATTATTACTTATTATATATATTATTATATTTTAATTATTACGTCTGATACTATCCAGACACGTAGTCATCTTTAAGATAAGCTTTTATTTTGAAAGTCCCACTTCCTCCATATTAATTCATTTATTCAACAGAGAAGTTTGTTTTTCAATTAAAAAGCACAGAAGAACTTAGAATAAACTAAATAGAAAGGTAACAGATTTTATCTGGTATCGGTCGCAGGAGAAATCCTATATATAAAGATATATATATATATATATATCTTTATATATTAGGGGTGTCCCCGACTAAGGATTTACACATTCGAATCAGAATTGACGAATCTTTCTATAGTCGACTGATAGTCGAATCATCTGTGTGTGTGTGTGTGTGTGTGTGTGTGTGTGTGTGTGTGTGTGTGTGTGTGTGTGTGTGTGTGTGTGTGTGTGTGTGTGTGTGAATGGGTTGGGAGGGGCACGACACTAGTCAGCAGGAGGGTAACATGTAAACCACAGGCGCGTATGGACGCGTATTTCGCATCCGCCGCATGCATAACCGTCTCTATTTTGGGAACTGTGTATCCTGGTTACTACTACTACTACTACTACTACTACTGTGTATCCTGGCTCAAGTGTGCGCATTAATTCTTTAAAACCTTCACCGTCCACAACATTCACTGGCCTCATTGTGAAGCGAAATAAACTCTGCAATTTTTGTCCGGGATTTCTCTTTTCCTTTTCTATTTTTTGGCGCAGCTCCGGTACTACTAGCCTACTGCTACTACTAGATGAACTGCTGTCTTCAGTCTGATACTGTGGGTGGATCTAGAAAAAGGACTAACATATTTTAAGTCCCAACATATGATATTGCTATTCGTAAATTAAAAGCGCCGCCATTATATATGAAAAAGTGAAACGTCTTTATTGGTAATAAACTTACCCGTTTTAAGTGGAAAGCCATGTTTGTTGTTGACGAGTGGTAGGACATGAGCTGTTGGCACAACTTGCATTTTACTTTTTTTGGATCATCTTTTACCATTTGAAAGTGCATCCTCACTTTAGATTTTCTTTTTCCAGACATTGTTAAGTTACGTTAATCTCCTCGTCTGATGCTCCTCGTCTGTCGCGGATCAGGGAAAGTGAAACTTAAATCTGTCACAGCGGTGGTTGGATTTACACACACACACACGTAAAAAATATTTATTGAACTTTTCTTTCTTTGTTTCCACGTTTTTTTTTACAGCATTATCATAATTAAAGGCTGTATATAACTTAATATAACCGTACAAAACCAGTAGTTCTGTGTGAAATTAGACATTGAGCACCCCCATATTGCCAAAATGGTATGATCCTCGTTTCATAATAACACCCGCGAAGATCCGACTGTGAGATTGGTGGTCGAATCAGGCTCCGCATATCGATGCATCGAATCTTCGACTATTCGGGGTCACCCCTAATATATATATATATATATATATATATATATATATATATATATATATATATATATATATATATATATATATATCTATATATTATATATATATATATCTATATCATATATATATATATATATAGATATACTGTACTATATGTATACTAACCCTATCAAGGCAGATTTAAAGATATCAATATGAGTATCTCTATAGCTGTAGTATTAGTACCTGACTGTGTGTACTGTGTGTACTGTGTGTACCTGACTGTGTGTACTGTGTGTACCTGACTGTGTGTACTGTGTGTATTTCTACAGGGAGGTGTATAACTTTGAGAAGTACCGTGAGGAAGTACTGCGAGTATTCGTGGCTCACCGAGCGGCGATGCACCCGGTGACCTCGGGCCTGGTCGCCAAGGACCTGAAGCTGGACGCCAACACCGCCAGCCTGTAACCACGGCAACCAGCCTGTCACCACGGCAACCCAGAAAGCCATTGTACCAGTCTGTACGAAGAAACAGTATTGAACACGACGCCAGTATCAGCAACAACCAATCAGAGCTCTCCTCCTCCTCCGTTAGATCATCTTAATTTGGGATCATTTCCTTTCTGTCTGTAAATGTTCTCAGAAGAAATAAAATGTGAAGGAAGTCTGCTGCTCTCTGATGTTATTACCTCGTCTCTTACATCAAAGACATCCATCAAACTAGAACATGGACTTCTGTAATATCAATAAACACATACGTACATACCCCGGGCTGATATTATTTTTTTTTGTGATCAGATGTTTTTATTCAACACACATCAGAGACACAACCAGCAGTATGTTACAGGTCAAGTCATTTTATTTGTATAGCACATTTAAACGAACAACTGTTGACCCAAAGTGCTTTACAGGTAGAACAGGGAAGGCAGAGACAATATGCCTTAAAAATACATAATCGCATGTGCGAGGCACCATGAATACAAATAGGCAAAGAAAGTAACACCCCCCCTCCCTCCCCACACACACAAATAAAAATAAATACATAAATGAAATAAAATTAAAATTACATTAATGAATTAAAATGAAATAAGAACTGTACACTCGAAACAGTCGGCCTTTTAATGTCTCTGCCATTAAAAGCCACATATCCACATTCACCGGTCTAGCACCATTGATGCCAGCTGTTGAAAGTTCCTTATAAAGTATGTGTAGAAAGGTCAGAAGCTGTTGTTTAATGGTCCAAGTGTGGGGGGGATTCATGCGCACCGCCACCATCTTCTTTGCAAGGACTATCCTTTTCTGACATTTAGAAATCTGGAGTGGAGAAGTGTCACTCAGCAGCAGAACTGGTAACTGTCCCAGAGACGAATGTCCTCAGGTCTGCAGCAACATTTTGCCAGAACTGTGCAACAGGGGGCCACTCCCAAAACGTGAAGAAATGGGCCCATGGTCTTCAGTGAACACAGTGTGCTTAAAGCATCACCAATCATTCTCATCAGGCACAGCCTACCAGGGGTCAAATAAGCCCCGTGGACCAAATGAGAGTGGATCTATGGGCTGATATTGTTGATCAGATACTGATTAGTTTGAATGCATCATCAATATGTGATTGGCTGGGTTTACCTGGGAATGAAGCAAAGATCTTTTTGTAAAGCTCCTGACCTGCAAATGACAGAAAAATGGTTCTTAGGTAAGTCATAAAGTTCAGAGTATTGGGAAAAACTCGCAAATGTACCTTCTATGAATAAATAAATTATGAATTGCTCTAATCCCTTTGTTGAACCGTAGCAAGAAGCGGGATCCGTGCAGGAGGGAGGAAACGTGATCAGACCTCAGAGGGGATAGGACAGATAGGACAGAGCCCAAAGCTCCAGGGCTCCCTTGTAAAAGAGATGTGACTATCTCAATGGGACATCACCTGGTAAAATAAAGGATAAATAAAAAATAAAAAAGTGTTTCCTAAATATACTATGACTTTTTATGACTTTTTCGACATACTATACTATGAGTTTTTGACTTTTTCTACATACTATACTATAATTTTTTATGACTTTTTCAACATACTATACTATGACTTTTTTGTCTTTTTTTCAACATACTATACTATGACTTTTTATGAAATGTTTTCGATATACTATACTATGACTTTTTTATGACTTTTTCAACCTACCTTAATATGACTTATTGACGTTTTTCGACATACTATACTAAGACTTTTTTAATTTTTCTACTATTTCTACTATACTACAATTACTTTTTATAACTTTTTTTTCCGACATCCTATACTATGATTTCTTTCTGACATTTTTTTGACATACTATACTGTAATTTTTTATGACTTTTTTGACATGCTATCCTATGACTTTTTATTACTTTTTCATGACATTTTTTCGACATACTATACTATGACTTTTATGACTTTTTCGATATAGTATACTACCGTATATATTTTTTATTACTTTTTTGACATACTATACTATGTTTTCTACATACTATACTATGACTTTTTATGACTTATTCGATATACTATATATATTTTTATTACTTTTTTTGACATACTATACTATGACTTCTTTTACTGTTTCGACATACTATACTATGACTTTTATGACTTTTTCAACATAGAATTGTATGATTGTTTTTGACATACTATACTACGACTTTTTGTCTTTTTTCGATATACTATATTCTATGACTTTTTATCACTTTTTCAACCTACCTTAATATGATATTTTTATGACTTTTTTCAACATAATATGCTATGAGTTTTTATTACTTTTTTCGACATACTATACTATGACTTTTTATGAAATGTTTTCGATATACTATACTATGACTTTTTTATGACTTTTTCAACCTACCTTAATATGACTTATTGACGTTTTTCGACATACTATACTAAGACTTTTTTAATTTTTCTACTATTTCTACTATACTACAATTACTTTTTATAACTTTTTTTTCCGACATCCTATACTATGATTTCTTTCTGACATTTTTTTGACATACTATACTGTAATTTTTTATGACTTTTTTGACATGCTATACTATGACTTTTTATTACTTTTTCATGACATTTTTTCGACATACTATACTATGACTTCTATGACTTTTTCAACATAGAATTGTATGATTGTTTTTGACATACTATACTACGACTTTTTGTCTTTTTTCGATATACTATATTCTATGACTTTTTATCACTTTTTCAACCTACCTTAATATGATATTTTTATGACTTTTTTCAACATAATATGCTATGAGTTGTTATTACTTTCTTCGACATACTATACTATGACTTTTTTCAACAGACTACGGTGGTGATGGAGCATTGGATATGACATGTGCCTTTGGTGTGGGAGACCCGTGTTAAATTCCCCCTGTGATAAATCAACTGATGTGTCCCTGAGCAAGACACTTGAGGCATGCAACCACTGATATATATATATATATATATATATATATATATATATATCAATTGTAAATTGCTTTGGATAAAAGCGTAAGCTAAATGACACGTTATGTACTATAATATGAATTTCCGAAATACTATACTATGACTTTTTTTACTTTTTCAACATACTATACTATGACTTTTTTATGACTTTTTTCGACATATTATACTAGAACTTTTTTATTGCCTGTTTTCGACATATTATACTTGGACTTTTTTAATGCAATACAATTAAATTTTATTTACATTATCAATTCATAACAGGAGTTATCTCAGGACACTTTACAGATTACAGAGTAGGTCTAGACCACACTCTATAATTTACAAAGACCCAACAATTCCAGTAATTCCCCCCAAGAGCATACAAAACCTCCCTCTCAGGAAGAAACCTGGGAGGTGTCTGATGGGACAGACCCAGGCTCTTGGTAGGAGGTGTCTGATGGGACAGACCCGGGCTCTTGGTAGGAGGTGT
Source organism: Perca schrenkii (assembly GCA_025617405.1). Classification (NCBI taxonomy): domain Eukaryota; kingdom Metazoa; phylum Chordata; class Actinopteri; order Perciformes; family Percidae; genus Perca; species Perca schrenkii. The sequence continues at coordinate 33,510 of JABUOV010000427.1, forward strand.
CTGACGGGACAGACCCAGGCTCTTGGTAGGAGGTGTCTGACAGGACAGACCCAGGCTCTTGGTAGGGGGTGTCTGATGGGACAGACCCGGGCTCTTGGTAGGAGGTGTCTGATGGGACAGACCCAGGCTCTTGGTAGGAGGTGTCTGACAGGACAGACCCAGGCTCTTGGTAGGGGGTGTCTGACGGGACAGACCCAGGCTCTTGGTAGGAGGTGTCTGATGGGACAGACCCGGGCTCTTGGTAGGAGGTGTCTGATGGGACAGACCCAGGCTCTTGGTAGGTGGTGTCTGATGGGACAGACCCGGGCTCTTGGTAGGAGGTGTCTGATGGGACAGACCCAGGCTCTTGGTAGGAGGTGTCTGATGGGACAGACCCAGGCTCTTGGTAGGAGGTGTCTGATGGGACAGACCCAGGCTCTTGGTAGGAGGTGTCTGATGGGACAGACCCAGGCTCTTGGTAGGAGGTGTCTGATGGGACAGACCCAGGCTCTTGGTAGGAGGTGTCTGATGGGACAGACCCAGGCTCTTGGTAGGAGGTGTCTGATGGGACAGACCCAGGCTCTTGGTAGGAGGTGTCTGACGGGACAGACCCAGGCTCTTGGTAGGAGGTGTCTGATGGGACAGACCCAGGCTCTTGGTAGGAGGTGTCTGACGGGACAGACCCAGGCTCTTGGTAGGAGGTGTCTGATGGGACAGACCCAGGCTCTTGGTAGGAGGTGTCTGATGGGACAGACCCAGGCTCTTGGTAGGAGGTGTCTGATGGGACAGACCCAGGCTCTTGGTAGGAGGTGTCTGACGGGACAGACCCAGGCTCTTGGTAGGAGGTGTCTGACGGGACAGACCCAGGCTCTTGGTAGGAGGTGTCTGATGGGACAGACCCAGGCTCTTGGTAGGAGGTGTCTGACGGGACAGACCCAGGCTCTGGTAGGTGGTGTCTGATGGGACAGACCCAGGCTCTTGGTAGGTGGTGTCTGATGGGACAGACCCGGGCTCTTGGTAGGAGGTGTCTGATGGGACAGACCCAGGCTCTTGGTAGGAGGTGTCTGATGGGACAGACCCAGGCTCTTGGTAGGAGGTGTCTGATGGGACAGACCCAGGGCTCTTGGTAGGAGGTGTCTGATGGGACAGACCCAGGCTCTTGGTAGGTGGTGTCTGATGGGACAGACCCGGGCTCTTGGTAGGAGGTGTCTGATGGGACAGACCCAGGCTCTTGGTAGGAGGTGTCTGACGGGACAGACCCAGGCTCTTGGTAGGGGGTGTCAGATGGGACAGACCCAGGCTCTTGGTAGGAGGTGTCTGACGGGACAGACCCAGGCTCTTGGTAGGGGGTGTCTGATGGGACAGACCCGGGCTCTTGGTAGGAGGTGTCTGATGGGACAGACCCAGGCTCTTGGTAGGTGGTGTCTGATGGGACAGACCCGGGCTCTTGGTAGGAGGTGTCTGACAGGACAGACCCAGGCTCTTGGTAGGAGGTGTCTGATGGGACAGACCCGGGCTCTTGGTAGGTGTCTGACGGGACAGACCCGGGCTCTTGGTAGGTGTCTGACGGGACAGACCCGGGCTCTTGGTAGGTGGTGTCTGATGGGACAGACCCAGGGCTCTTGGTAGGAGGTGTCTGACGGGACAGACCCAGGCTCTTGGTAGGAGGTGTCTGATGGTGCTGGTTGTGGGGGTGATGAACAGTGGCAATAATAGTCACAATAAAGATAATGGATCAGTGACTAGAAATAGTAGTTGTAGTTAATGGCATAGCAGGGCACTTTATGACTTTTTTCGACATATTATGACTTTCTTAGGACTTTTTTTTCGAAATATATGACTATAATAAGACAGAAGCAGTTTAAGGACAAATGAAATAAATTCTTACACAAACAACTGAAAGCGACAGCCACAAAAACCCAAGAATGTTTATTAATTAATGTTCATCATTAACTAAAGAAAATAATTTACAACAAGGTAACAAGACAACTTGAACTCGGTTCATACAATCCAGTAAAAACTC
>JABUOV010000428.1:0-30000 GCA_025617405.1 Perca schrenkii
CACACAGAATACACACACACAGAGACACACACACATACACAGAATACACACACACAGAGACACACACACACACACAGAATACACAGAATACACACACACACACAGAATACACACACACACAGAGACACACAGAATACACACACACAGAATACACACACACAGAATACACACACACAGAATACACACACACAGAGACACACACACAGAGACACACACACACACACAGAATACACACACTATTTCCTCCTGTTTCTCTCTGCTGATCAGTTGAGTCTGTACAGGATGTTTAGTTTTGAGTTCTGTCTCTTTTCACAATAAAAGCATCACTTTACTGTGATGTGTGTGTGTGGTCTTTCACAATAAAAGCATCACTTTACTGTGATGTGTTTGTGGTCTTTCACAATAAAAGCATCACTTTACTGTGATGTGTTTGTGGTCTCTCACAATAAAAGTGGCACTTGTTTAATTTTGTATATACTACATATAAAGTATATATATTTCAACCTGATCTCACAGAATTCCGTAAAAATGGGCACGGACCCTTAACTCAAAATCCGTTAAACTGTCACGGAATAATTCCGTTAAATGAACACGGATCGCCAACGGATCGCCAACGGATCGCCAACGGATCGCCAACGGATCGCCAACGGATCGCCAACGGATCGCCAAATTCCGTGATGGGCCCACGGAAGAATTCCGTGTAATGAACACGGATCGCCGAAAACGAAATAGGGGCTTACGTGACACGCGGATCGCCGAAAAAAAAACGGTGGGTGGGCTTACGGTTCCGTGCCACACGCGGGACACGCTTAAAAAAAAAAAAATAAAAAATAAAAATAAAAACACAACCGACAAACGCCACACGCGGGACTCGAACTCCGCTCTCCTGAGCGAAAGTCCGGTGTGTTACCCATCCACCAACCTCAACCAACCTCCTTCCATACTACTCACTACCGTGCCACGTCATCTTCTCATTGACTTTACATCGGCATTGTTTTCCGTGGTGGCCACACGGACTTTTCACACATTCCGTACCACCACCACGGAATGAGCTGTTACCAGTCCGTGCCCGTTTTACGGAATTCAGTGAGACCAGGCTGTGTTATTTTATTGATATAATGCTACAAACAAAGGATTCTGGTTAAAAACATTAGGTTTTTCTATGAGATTATATATTTAATACACACTATCGGTCAAAAGTTTGAGAACACCCCAATTTTTCCAGGTTTTTATTGAAATTCATGCAGTTCAATGTCTTATTGTACTCTGAAATGAAAGAATAGAACAAATGAAGTAGCCCCCTTTGGCAGATTTAATATCTGAACACACTCGTGGCATTCTTTCTACAATGGAAATCAAATATTCTTCAGAAAGTTCTTCCCAACTCTGTTGCAGAAGTTCCCATCAATGTGTGGCACTTGTAGGTTGCTTTGCTTTCACCTTTCTGTCCAGTTCATCCCAAACCAGCTCAGTGGGGTTTAAGTCTGGGGACTGTGCTGGCCACTCCATGTTTTTAAGCTTACCATCTGGTTCTTTTTAGCTAAGGTAGTTCTGGCATAGCTTGGACTTATGTTTTGGGTCATTATCTTGCTGTAGGATGAACCCCTGACCAACTAGGCGCATACCAGAGGGTACACACACACACACACACACACACACACACACACACACACACACACACACACACAGACACAGAGACACACAGACACACACACACACACACACACACACACACACACACACACACACACACACACACACACACACACACACACACACACACACACACACACACACACACACAGACACAGACACACACACACACACACACACACACACACACACACACACACACACACACACACACACACACACACACACACAGACAGACACAGAGACACACACACACACACACACACACACACACACACACACAGACACAGAGACACAGAGACACACACACACACACACACACACACACACACACACAGACACACACAGAGACACACACACACACACACACACACACACACACACACACACACACACACACACACACACACACAGACACAGAGCACACACACACACACACACACACACACACACACACACAGACACAGAGACACACACACAGTCAAATACACACACACACACACACACACACACACACACACACACACACACACACACACACACACACACACACACACACACACACACACACACACAGACACAGAGACACACACACAGTCAAATACACACACACACACACACACACACACACACACACACACACACAGACACAGAGACACACACACAGTCAAATACACACACACACACACACACACACACACACACACAGACACAGAGACACACACACACAGAGAAACACAGACACACACACACACAGACACACACACACACACACACAGACACACACACACACACAGGGTGCCTTTCACTCTGTACAAATCACCGATCCTGTATCCAGCAACACAGCCGCAGACCATCACGCTTCCTCCTCCATGTTACCATCCTTTCACCTACTCAACAACATACAAATATCCTCTATACATGCTAAAAGTCCTGATTATTTACATGGAGTCTGGTGGAGATATGCTGGCTCTATACACGCTAAAAGTCCTGATTATTTACATGGAGTCTGGTGGAGATATGCTGACTCTATACACGCTAAAAGTCCTGATTATTTACATGGAGTCTGGTGGAGATATGCTGGCTCTATACACGCTAAAAGTCCTGATTATTTACATGGAGTCTGGTGGAGATATGCTGGCTCTATACACGCTAAAAGTCCTGATTATTTACATGGAGTCTGGTGGAGATATGCTGGCTCTATACACGCTAAAAGTCCTGATTATTTACATGGAGTCTGGTGGAGATATGCTGGCTCTATACACGCTAAAAGTCCTGATTATTTACATGGAGTCTGGTGGAGATATGCTGGCTCTATACACGCTAAAAGTCCTGATTATTTACATGGAGTCTGGTGGAGATATGCTGGCTCTATACACGCTAAAAGTCCTGATTATTTACATGGAGTCTGGTGGAGATATGCTGGCTCTATACACGCTAAAAGTCCTGATTATTTACATGGAGTCTGGCACTAAAAGTCCTGATTATTTACATGGAGTCTGGCTCTAAAAGTCCTGATTATTTACATGGAGTCTTTAATAATTAATAATTAAATGTATTAGTGTTGGTGTGTTTCTCTCTCCGGTGTTTCTACTCGGACAGGAGGTGTATGCGGTTGTTGGAATAGTGCCTAGTTAGTTGATTTTAATATACATTCACGGTGTTTGTGTGGTTGGATATTGGTTTAGGACTGAGTATTGTGAGGAACAGTTAGTAGGAGGATCGGCCGACGGCCTGAATAGGTCCGGTATCGATTTTTCTGCTTTGTTCTTTGCAAACTCTGTGAAGATGGCAGGGACGGAGATTGACGGTAGCGAAAGTAGTATGTTGTTGAGTGAGGAGGAAGAGAGAAGGGAGGGTGATTGGAACGAGGTAGTGAATAGAGCAAGGAAGGAGAGTGGTAGGAAAAGGAAAAAAGAGCAGACTGGCGCTAGTGGGTCGGATAATGATGGGAGGAGAGGTGAGAACACTGTGTGACTAATATGGTGGTGAGATTTGAGGAAGAAGGGGGACTGAAGAAGTTTGATCCTCTAAAGTTGACACAAATTATTCAAAGACAAGTTGGTGAGGTGAGGTATGCGAGGGTTTGGGGGATGGGAATTTGCTAATAGGCTGTAATACAGAAGAGGAGGTGGAAAAGGTGAAAAAATTGACTAGCGTTGGGAAAGTTAAGATATCCCGGGTTGTACAGGTTAGGGGAAAAGAGGTTCAGTGGTTGTAAGGGGGTGGTTTTTGTGTTTCCCTAAATGTCAGTATGAAGGTATTGATGGAGAACTTGAAGGTGAGGAATAATTCCATAAAGAGTGCGAGGAGACTGACCGCTGGAGTGGAAAAAAGGGAAACTGAAGGTATCGTGATAGAGTTTGAGGGAGAGTTGCTACCTAAGGAGGTGTATCTTGGCTTTCTCAAGTATAATATAAGAGAGTTTGTGCCGAAGCCTATGAGGTGTTTCAATTGTCAGGAGTTTGGGCATGTGGCCAGAATGTGTAAAAGAAAGAGGAGATGTGCCAGGTGGTGGGGGATCATGAGTATGGAAAGTGTGGAGAGGGTGTGAAACCAAGGTGCTGTAATTGTGGAGGCAGTCACAACATATGCTGAGGTAGTCCAGATGGCAGGCCAGAAAAGACAGGTGGAAGGAGAAGGTGGCAGAGAGACAGAAGCAGCAAAAGAACAACAGGAGAAACAGAAAGTTTGGAGAGAGAAGAAGAACTTGGTAACGTTTATAGCGGGAGTTATTAATGCGACCTGTGAGATTAAATCTAAAACTGAACGGATTCAGGTTATTGTGAAAGCAGCAGAACATCATGTGGGTATGAGAGGGTTAAAATGGGAAGAGGTAAATGATGAGCTTAGGGTGCAATCTGGGCAAGAGGTAACGTGTTTGAGTCAATATTAATAGTGTTAGAGTGAGTTTAGAGGGAGTTTATTATCGAATGGACAAGATTTCAAGCAGTTTATTGTAAGTAGAAGAGATAAACCAGACATGGTTTGTGTTCAAGAGTCCTGGTTGCTTCCTAGTCTAGACTTTATTTTATATGGGTATTTGGCGGTGAGGAGAGATAGAAGAGAGGTGGAGGATGTGTCCCTTTTATAAAACAAGGTCTTCCTTATAGAGTACTGGGTGTTGGGACTGAACAAGAATATGTGGTAGTGAAGGTGTGGGCTGTGGAAATGGAGTTGGTAATTGTAAATTATTATAATCCCTGCAAGAGATTAGAGTTACGCTTACTTGAGGAGGTAGAAGGGCAGGATAGTAGGAACATTATGTGGTGTGGTGATTTTAATGGGCCCAACGTGTTGTGGGGGAGTGATAGCACAGATAAAAATGGGCTGGTGCTTGAGGAGCTGTTAGATGAGAGGAACCTGGTTTGTTTAAATGATGGCAGTAAAACGAGAATTGATATTACGGTGGGTAAAGAATCTGTGCTTGATCTCACATTTGTATCTAATACTATAGCACCAATATGTGATTGGTTTGTGTATCAGGAAGGGACTATAGGAAGTGATCATTATCCAATCGGGTGTAAGATAAATGTTAATACCTTGTTTGTTAGCGAAGGATCGGGTGGGAAATGGATCCTTGAAAAGGCAAATTGGGGTAAATTTTTACTGGTCAGTGACAAATGTCTAAATCAGGCCAATGCAGAAATGTCTATAGCGACATAAAGCACGAAATAATATTGGCAGCATTGGAATCCATTCCTAAAAGTAAAGGTAGTAAGAAGAGGAAAATAGTGCCCTGGTGGGATGATGAGTGGTAGGAAGCTGTGAGGAATAGAAACAGGGCTTTTAGAATAGTGAAACAAACTCATCATTTTCAGCATATGATACAATACAAGCAAGCTCAGGCTGTAGTGCGGAGGACAGTGAGACATGCAAAAAGGTCACATTGGAGGAATTATTGTGATACCATTGGTAGCACAACGCAAGTGGGTGAGGTGTGGAGTATGATAAAAAAGATGGGAGGTGATAGAAGGGAGTGGAGTTACCCAGTTCTGACTGAAGGGGATGTGGCAGCAGTAACTAATAAGGAAAAGGCAGAGTTGATGGCAGTTACATTTGTTAAAGTGCATAGCTCGGATAATTTGTCTGTAGATGAGAAAAGAGGTAGAGGAAAAACGAAAGCGGGCAACATGGAGGCTCTATGCAGGAAAGTTAAGTGTGATGGTGATGGTTTGACTAGGGCTGGGTACCGAAACACGGTGCCAATAGGGAACCGGTGCCGACGTAAACGGTAGTAACGAGACCGAATAAGAACGAAAGTTTCGGTGCCTCATTTCGGTGCTCGACTTTACACTACACCTGACAGCATGTAACGTTAGCCTAGCTTTAGCTAGCAGCTGGATTAATCACGGTTAAAATGCTGACAGCTAACGTTAAACAGTGTAAAGTGTGACTGTGTTTCACTGTGGAGGACTTCTACAGCGGGATGTAACAGTCTGCAGCGCAGCAGCTGTCGTTGTCGCAATTCATAGATATATGTTTATATCTATGGTCGGAATGAAACAACACAGACGGTGCGTTCACTTGCAGCTGCCGTTGTCGGAATGAAACAACACAGACGGTGCGTTCACTTGCAGCTGCCGTTGTCGGAATGAAACAACACAGACGGTGCAATCACTTAAAACAGGTAGCCTCGTGGTGCATTCACAGTAATTGTAAAATACCCTTTTCCCATCTGGGGTTCAACAGCAGTTTACTGGTGAAATAAGTTATTGTTATAGTTATAGTTATTACATTATTTTTAAATCTTTAATTTTGACCATGGCCTTAGCAATAAACAAGTCACTGACTGTTGTTTACTACCCTTATTTTTTTTCTTCTTCTTTTTTTTTTTAACTTTATTGAAAAGTACCGGTTCAGGCAGCGTTTAGGCACCGGCACCGTTTTAAAAGTATCGATTTAGCACCGGAACCGAAAAACAAACCAAACGATACCCAACCCTACGTTTGAGTGTCCCTTTCGGTATGGGGGAATTGAGGAAAGCACTGGATAAGTCGGGTATGATCCCGGGTAAAGATGAGGTATTTAAATTCTGATGGCCTGGAGAAATTATTGTTGTTATATAACAAAGTTTGGGAGGAGGGTAACATGCCAGAGAGTTGGAAAGAGGCGTTGATTGTACCAATACGGAAACCAGGTAAAGATTCAAGCAGGCCTGGGAATTATAGGCCAATTGCATTGACTTCACATATTTGTAAATTAATGGAGCGTATGATAAATGAGAGGTTAGTACATTTCATTGAAAGTAGAGGCTTGATGGCAGCTTATCAAAGTGGTTTTCGGAAAAGTAGGAACACTATGGATCCAGTGGTGTGTTTAGAGGATGAGATAAGGAAAGCCCAAGTAAATAAAGAGACAGTGGTTGCAGTGTTTTTTGATGTGGAGAAAGCTTATGATATGTTATGGATTGAGGGGCTGCTAATAAAGTTACATCAGATTGGAGTGGGGGGGGAATATGTTTAATTGGATAATGAGTTTTTTGGATAAAAGGACCATACGAGTGACGATAGGTTCTGAGGTATCCAGCATGTTTGTTGTTAGAAAGGGGACACCTCAGGGGAGTGTAGTGAGTCCGACGTTTTTCTCTATTATGATAAATGATGTGTATGTGAATATTCCGATGGACATAGGCAGATATCACTGTTCGCTGATGACGGAGCTGTGTGGAAAAGAGGGAGAAATATTGACTATTTGATTAAGAAAATGCAGGATGCAGTTACGCAGACTGGGGGACACAATGGGGTTTTAAATTTTCAGTGGAAAAAACTAAAACTATGTTCTTTACAAGGAAGAAAATCCATGGTTTTAATCTGACACTATATGGAAATAACTTGGAGAGAGTTGATACTTTTCGTTTTTTTTGATATGAGACTGACGTGGAAAGAACATGTTAGACATGTTGTTAGTAAATGTAAAAAGGTCAATGTTATGAGATGTCTTGCAGGTTTGGAGTGGGGGGCTGAGGTATATCTATCAAGTGTTAATACGGTCGAGGTTGGACTATGGCAGGATTGTATATGGCCCAGCAGCTAAATCTGTACTCTCTGACCTGGATGTTATTCAGGCCGTGCTCTGAGGATTTGTTTGGGGTCGATGAAAACTGCTCCAGTTTGTGCTTTGCAAGTTGAGACAGGTGAAATGCTGTTGTGGCTCCGTAGGAAACAGCTTATGGCCAATTATTGGATACATTTAAAAGGCCATGATGAATGGCATCCTACAAATAGGGTATTGGAGAATTGCTGGGAGAGGGGTAAAGAGCGAAAGGCAAGTTTTGGATGGATAGACGAGGAAATAGCAGAGCAGATGAAAGTCCAAGGAATTGAATTCTGTTCAACTGTTCTGTGGCCTGTGAGGCCAGCCTGGATGCTGAATATTGCTTGTGTAGACCTGGAGTTGCTGAATATCAAGCGGAGGAATAAGAGAGTAGACATAGTTCAAGAATATTACGACTATAGAGATAGAAATTATGGTGGTTACGTACAGCTTTTTACTGATGGATTGAAAGATTTACTGACAGGAGCAACTGGAGTCAGTAGGAGAACCTCAGACTATTTAAGTGTGTATGCAGTTGAAATGCTTGGTCTTTTGTTAGCTGTTCGATGGGTGGAGGAGGTGATGGTGGGCAATGTGCTCATTTGTAGTGACTCAGTGTCAGCGCTGTCGAGTCTCAAAGCAGGGTCAGCCAGGAATCACCAAGAACTAGTGTATGACATTTTGTTTATAAATTCAAGGTTTGTTGATCAGGGTGGGACTGTGGTGTTCATGTGGGTTCCTGCTCATGCAAGTATACCAGGTAATGAGCGAGTGGATAAATCGGCAAAGGAGGCGGTTAAGAAGGGTGCTGTCGAACTGAATACTAAACTATCAAAATCAGAGGGGAAAAGCATTGTGTGGGAAGACATTTCCAAACAGTGGCAACACTATTGGGATGGTGGAAATAAAGGGAGGAAATTGTATATGATTCAGGCCAGTGTTGCCACAGTTACTTTGAAAAAGTAACTTAGTTACTTTTCAGATTACTTGATTTTAAAAGTAACGAAGTTAGATTACAAGTTACTTTATTAGTTACATGCAGCAGCTGCCGACAACCCCCCCACAGCCTCAACATAACCATGACAACAGGTTTACTGTGAGGCAGCTCAGCGTGGCCAGTAGTAGATCTGGTTTATTATGGCACCAAAGAGAGCCAGTCAGACGGGTTTAAGGACAGCGTTTCCTCTACAACATACTGCCCCAACAACTTCTTCAACTCTCCCCTACTTACTGGTTCATCACTGAAGTCCAGCTTTAGTAGTTTGGGTGGTGGGGGACCTCCTCTCTGCTTCGCTCCACCTGCTGGGACTTACTCTGTTTGGCTGCAGCGCTGAGACTCCAAATGGTTCCAGATGTGACGTAGTGTTTCTGTAGCTAGATAGCACTTTGTCGCCACCAGCACAGAGTTAAAAGTGCCGTCTTTAGCTGACACAAACTCTAAATAGTGACTGTATTTATCTGGCTAGAAAGCGTGCATCTCTCTCCTCCCTCCATTGTTGTTTACGTCTGTGTCTCTGCGTGGTAACGTGAACTGTCCTCACGCTGAAAACGTGACTTGTCTCATACGTGACTTCACTCCCCGAGACGCAAGAAGAAAGCAAAAATATATATTTTTACTAAGGAAAATGACAAATAGTAACGCACAGTGACTTTAGGATAAGTAACTTTAATCTGATCACTGGTTTGGAAATAGTAACGCGTTAGATTACTCGTTACTGAAAAAAGTGTTCAGATTAGAGTAACTCGTTACTAGTAACACGTTGCGTGGCATCACTGGATTCAGGCTAAGGTAGGCCAAGCAGGGGTGAGTTACAGTGGGTTTAACAGACACAAACAAGTAATTATCAGCAGACTGAGAATAGTAGATTAAATGGTACACTTTTTATATTGGGGAAACATCCGACTGGCCAGTGCAGTGTGTTTGAGGAAATGGAGACAGTGGAGCATGTATTGATGACATGCAGGAAATATATTCGAGAAAGAGGGGTTATGTTTGCTGGATTACGGGAATTAGGTTTAGGTGAACTCAGGATCACAGATGTCCTTAGAAAGTGGAGTATGAATGGAAGGAAATATTTATTTGTGTTTTTGAAAGGCACTGGTCTATTTAGGAAATTGTAGTTTAATGTATTGATAAATAGATAATAGGTAATTGTCAGTAGGAGGCAGTAATGCAGCGACTTGGCTGCCAACTGCCGTTAAACTCTGAAGAAGAAGATTAATAATTAAATGTATTAGTGTCTCTCCGGGGCAGCAGGGGGCGCGAGACAGCTTAACGGCTGTTTGTAGCCGTACAACCGGAAGTGTTGTAGTTTTTCGCGGAAGCGGCTCGTTGTTGTGGCGGGTAAGTTTGTCTCTGCTGTGACGGAGCTTTAGCGTTTTAACCCGGGTTAAAGCGACCCGTGCCGGCGGCCGTTAGTGTGAGAGTTGGACCGGAGAGCCCGGAGCCTGGACCGGGACACCGGGACACCGGGACCGTCTGTAGTCAGTCTGTCGGTAGGTAACGTTTCCGAGCTAGCTAGTTAGCTGTTAGCATGTAGCTAGAAGGGATACAGCTACGGCAGGAAGTTACGCACAATTACGCAAAACCTAGGCTAATATAATAATGTAATTGTAATACTTTCACTCACGAAAAGTGTGTTCGTTCCTCGGGAATGTTTTAATCCAAACACCATCTTTTTACTGAATTTAACGAGTCATGTTGGTGCCTAAATGTAACTGTCGTCGTAGCTGTATCCCGTCTAGCCTCAACCTTCTAACCTGCTAACAGTTAGCTTGTGTTTACCCCTTCTGTTAGCTAACAGTTAGCTTGTGTTTACCCCTTCTGTTAGCTAACAGTTAGCTTGTGTTTACCCCTTCTGTTAGCTAACAGTTAGCTTGTGTTTACCCCTTCTGTTAGCTAACGGTTAGCTTGTGTTTACCCCTTCTGTTAGCTAACAGTTAGCTTGTGTTTACCCCTTCTGTTAGCTAACGGTTAGCTTGTGTTTACCCCTTCTGTTAGCTAACAGTTAGCTTGTGTTTACCCCTTCTGTTAGCTAACAGTTAGCTTGTGTTTACCCCTTCTGTTAGCTAACAGTTAGCTTGTGTTTACCCCTTCTGTTAGCTAACAGTTAGCTTGTGTTTACCCCTTCTGTTAGCTAACGGTTAGCTTGTGTTTACCCCTTCTGTTAGCTAACGGTTAGCTTGTGTTTACCCCTTCTGTTAGCTAACGGTTAGCTTGTGTTTACCCCTTCTGTTAGCTAACGGTTAGCTTGTGTTTACCCCTTCTGTTAGCTAACGGTTAGCTTGTGTTTACCCCTTCTGTTAGCTAACGGTTAGCTTGTGTTTACCCCTTCTGTTAGCTAACGGTTAGCTTGTGTTTACCCCTTCTGTTAGCTAACGGTTAGCTTGTGTTTACCCCTTCTGTTAGCTAACGGTTAGCTTGTGTTTACCCCTTCTGTTAGCTAACGGTTAGCTTGTGTTTACCCCTTCTGTTAGCTAACGGTTAGCTTGTGTTTACCCCTTCTGTTAGCTAACGGTTAGCTTGTGTTTACCCCTTCTGTTAGCTAACGGTTAGCTTGTGTTTACCCCTTCTGTTAGCTAACAGTTAGCTTGTGTTTACCCCTTCTGTTAGCTAACAGTTAGCTTGTGTTTACCCCTTCTGTTAGCTAACGGAAGGGGTAAACACAAGAAAACACACAGACAGACACACACACACACACACACACACACACACACACACACACACACAGACATGTAAACACACACACACACACACAGACATGTAAACACACACACACACACACACACACAGACATGTAAACACAGACACACACACAGAGACACACACACACACAGACATGTAAACACAGACATGTAAACACAGACATGTAAACACAGACATGTAAACACAGACATGTAAACACAGACATGTAAACACAGACACACACACACACAGACATGTAAACACAGACGCACACACAGACATGTAAACACAGACATGTAAACACAGACATGTAAACACAGACACACACACACACACAGACATGTAAACACAGACGCACACACAGACATGTAAACACAGACATGTAAACACAGACATGTAAACACAGACATGTAAACACAGACATGTAAACACACAGACATGTAAACACAGACATGTAAACACAGACATGTAAACACAGACATGTAAACACAGACATGTAAACACAGACATGTAAACACAGACACACACACACACAGACATGTAAACACAGACATGTAAACACAGACATGTAAACACAGACATGTAAACACAGACACACACACACACACAGACATGTAAACACAGACACACACACAGACATGTAAACACAGACATGTAAACACAGACATGTAAACACAGACACACACACAGACATGTAAACACAGACATGTAAACACAGACATGTAAACACAGACACACACACACACACTCAGATATACACACACACACTCAGATATACACACACACACACTCAGATATACACACACACACACACACACACACACAGACACACACACACACACACAGATATACACAGTCAGATATACACACACACACACACATACACATAGATATACACAGTCAGATATACACACACATTTTAACCATGTATTTATGTCCACATAAAGAAAAATAGTACAGGGACACAAATATTACAGATGGAGTACAATACAAGACAACTGATGGACCAGTGGCACACAGCAGAGCTACACAATATCACTTAACACGCACAATACTCAGTTCTTAAGGGTATAAGTAGCACAATACTCACTTCTTACGGGTATAAGTAGCATAATACTCAGTTCTTAAGGGTATAAGTAGCACAATACTCAGTTCTTAAGGGTATAAGTAGCATAATACTCAGGTCTTAAGGATATAAGTAGCATAATACTCAGTTCTTAAGGGTATAAGTAGCATAATACTCAGTTCTTAAGGGTATAAGTAGCACAATACTCAGTTCTTAAGGGTATAAGTAGCACAATACTCAGTTCTTAAGGGTATAAGTAGCATAATACTCAGTTCTTAAGGGTATAAGTAGCACAATACTCAGTTCTTAAGGGTATAAGTAGCACAATACTCAGTTCTTAAGGGTATAAGTAGCATAATACTCAGTTCTTAAGGGTATAAGTAGCACAATACTCAGTTCTTAAGGGATATAAGTAGCACAATACTCAGTTCTTAAGGATATAAGTAGCATAATACTCAGTTCTTAAGGGTATAAGTAGCACAATACTCAGTTCTTAAGGGTATAAGTAGCACAATACTCAGTTCTTAAGGGTATAAGTAGCACAATACTCAGTTCTTAAGGGTATAAGTAGCACAATACTCAGTTCTTAAGGGTATAAGTAGCATAATACTCAGGTCTTAAGGATATAAGTAACACAATACTCAGTTCTTAGCACAATACTCAGTTCTTAAGGATATAAGTAGCATAATACTCAGTTCTTAAGGGTATAAGTAGCACAATACTCACTTCTTAAGGGTATAAGTAGCATAATACTCAGTTCTTAAGGGTATAAGTAGCACAATACTCAGTTCTTAAGGGTATAAGTAGCACAATACTCAGTTCTTAAGGGTATAAGTAGCATAATACTCAGTTCTTAAGGGTATAAGTAGCACAATACTCAGTTCTTAAGGGTATAAGTAGCACAATACTCAGTTCTTAAGGGTATAAGTAGCACAATACTCAGTTCTTAAGGGTATAAGTAGCACAATACTCAGTTCTTAAGGGTATAAGTAGCACAATACTCAGTTCTTAAGGGTATAAGTAGCACAATACTCAGTTCTTAAGGGTATAAGTAGCACAATACTCAGTTCTTAAGGGTATAAGTAGCACAATACTCAGTTCTTAAGGGTATAAGTAGCACAATACTCAGTTCTTAAGGGTATAAGTAGCATAATACTCAGTTCTTAAGGGTATAAGTAGCATAATACTCAGTTCTTAAGGGTATAAGTAGCATAATACTCAGTTCTTAAGGGTATAAGTAGCATAATACTCAGTTCTTAAGGGTATAAGTAGCACAATACTCAGTTCTTAAGGGTATAAGTAGCACAATACTCAGTTCTTAAGTAGCACTCAGTTCTTAAGGATATAAGTAGCATAATACTCAGTTCTTAAGGGTATAAGTAGCATAATACTCACTTCTTAAGGGTATAAGTAGCACAATACTCAGTTCTTAAGGGTATAAGTAGCACAATACTCAGTTCTTAAGGGTATAAGTAGCACAATACTCAGTTCTTAAGGGTATAAGTAGCACAATACTCAGTTCTTAAGGGTATAAGTAGCACAATACTCAGTTCTTAAGGGTATAAGTAGCACAATACTCAGTTCTTAAGGGTATAAGTAGCACAATACTCAGTTCTTAAGGGTATAAGTAGCACAATACTCAGTTCTTAAGGGTATAAGTAGCACAATACTCAGTTCTTAAGGGTATAAGTAGCACAATACTCAGTTCTTAAGGGTATAAGTAGCACAATACTCAGTTCTTAAGGGTATAAGTAGCACAATACTCAGTTCTTAAGGGTATAAGTAGCACAATACTCAGTTCTTAAGGGTATAAGTAGCACAATACTCAGTTCTTAAGGGTATAAGTAGCATAATACTCAGGTCTTAAGGATATAAGTAACACAATACTCAGTTCTTAGCACAATACTCAGTTCTTAAGGATATAAGTAGCACAATACTCAGTTCTTAAGGATATAAGTAGCACAATACTCAGTTCTTATGATATAAGTAGCACAATACTCAGTTCTTAAGGGTATAAGTAGCACAATACTCAGTTCTTAAGGGATATAAGTAGCACAATACTCAGTTCTTAAGGGTATAAGTAGCACAATACTCAGTTCTTAAGGGATATAAGTAGCACAATACTCAGTTCTTAAGGGTATAAGTAGCACAATACTCAGTTCTTAAGGGTATAAGTAGCACAATACTCAGTTCTTAAGGGATATAAGTAGCACAATACTCAGTTCTTAAGGGATATAAGTAGCACAATACTCAGTTCTTAAGGGTATAAGTAGCACAATACTCAGTTCTTAAGGGTATAAGTAGCACAATACTCAGTTCTTAAGGGATATAAGTAGCACAATACTCAGTTCTTAAGGGTATAAGTAGCACAATACTCAGTTCTTAAGGGTATAAGTAGCACAATACTCAGTTCTTAAGGGTATAAGTAGCACAATACTCAGTTCTTAAGGGATATAAGTAGCACAATACTCAGTTCTTAAGGGTATAAGTAGCACAATACTCAGTTCTTAAGGGTATAAGTAGCACAATACTCAGTTCTTAAGGGATATAAGTAGCACAATACTCAGTTCTTAAGGGTATAAGTAGCACAATACTCAGGTCTTAAGAGTATAAGTAGCACAATACTCAGTTCTTAAGGGTATAAGTATCACAATAATCAGTTCTTAAGGGATATAAGTAGCACAATACTCAGTTCTTAAGGGTATAAGTAGCACAATACTCAGTTCTTAAGGATATAAGTAGCACAATACTCAGTTCTTAAGGGTATAAGTAGCACAATACTCAGTTCTTAAGGATATAAGTAGCACAATACTCAGTTCTTAAGGGTATAAGTAGCACAATACTCAGTTCTTAAGGGTATAAGTAGCACAATACTCAGTTCTTAAGGGTATAAGTAGCACAATACTCAGTTCTTAAGGGTATAAGTAGCACAATACTCAGTTCTTAAGGGTATAAGTAGCACAATACTCAGTTCTTAAGGGTATAAGTAGCACAATACTCAGTTCTTAAGGGTATAAGTAGCACAATACTCAGTTCTTAAGGATATAAGTAGCACAATACTCAGTTCTTAAGGGTATAAGTAGCACAATACTCAGTTCTTAAGGGTATAAGTAGCACAATACTCAGTTCTTAAGGGTATCCTAAGGGTAGCAGTGTCTCCACCATATGTGGCGACTGCCAATAATATCAGATATGTTGCAGTACTTTGCGAGCCGTTTAACCTCTGATTGGTCATCCCAAGTTGTTGCAGCCCTCTTACTACCAGCCTGTGTGTGTTTCCTAGGCTACCAGATATGAAGACTAGTAGTGTGCACCTATAACCAGCTCTGAGATGGTGTTTAGGAGAGGTTGGTATTTAACTACCTTGGTGTAGAAAGACTCCTCCATGCTGGAATCGAAGCTGCACCCTACCTCCAAAATATACACCTCCCTGGACTCCTCATTGATAATAACTACATCTGGTGTATTGGCCACCGGGTGTAAGAGAGTACTAGAAGTACTACTGCAGTGGGGGAACATGGATGGTTTTACCTGAGAATGTTTGTACATTCTTACTGATGGAGGGAAATGATTTGATATGTCTTTCACTATGAGGTCTACTAGTCTGTCATGACGTGCTATGTACATTCCTCTGTAGGCATGGCAACCATTTAGGATGTGAGACAGAGTTTCAGTGATATGTTCTGAGGTGTGATGCAAACAATGAGGGAGACCAGATAGAGAGGTTGAGTCTGGTAGGGAGGACTTGTGATCTGGCTTTCACTGTGAATGTGAGAATGTCCTCATTGAGTGCAGAGTTCTTGAGGAATGAGTGGGACACAGAGTGATCAGCAGAGGGAAGACATGCTAGTTTCTCCTGAAGTCTCAGTCCGGTCCAGTGTTGTTGTTGTTGATGTTGGTGTAAATCCATCAGAGTTCTCCGGGCTCCTGCAGATGTTAGCAGGTGACTGTGACCACCTGCAGATGTTAGCAGGAGACTGTGACCACCTGCAGATGTTAGCAGGTGACTATGACCACCTGCAGATGTTAGCAGGTGACTATGACCACCTGCAGATGTTAGCAGGTGACTGTGACCACCTGCAGATGTTAGCAGGTGACTGTGACCACCTGCAGATGTTAGCAGGTGACTGTGACCACCTGCAGATGTTAGCAGGTGACTATGACCACCTGCAGATGTTAGCGGGTGACTGTGACCACCTGCAGATGTTAGCAGGTGACTGTGACCACCTGCAGATGTTAGCAGGTGACTATGACCACCTGCAGATGTTAGCAGGTGACTGTGACCACCTGCAGATGTTAGCAGGTGACTATGACCACCTGCAGATGTTAGCAGGTGACTATGACCACCTGCAGATGTTAGCAGGAGACTGTGACCACCTGCAGATGTTAGCAGGTGACTGTGACCACCTGCAGATGTTAGCAGGTGACTGTGACCACCTGCAGATGTTAGCGGGCGACTGTGACCACCTGCAGGTGTTAGCAGGTGACTATGACCACCTGCAGATGTTAGCAGGTGACTATGACCACCTGCAGATGTTAGCAGGTGACTGTGACCACCTGCAGATGTTAGCAGGTGACTATGACCACCTGCAGATGTTAGCAGGTGACTGTGACCACCTGCAGATGTTAGCAGGTGACTGTGACCACCTGCAGATGTTAGCAGGTGACTGTGACCACCTGCAGATGTTAGCAGGTGACTGTGACCACCTGCAGATGTTAGCAGGTGACTATGACCACCTGCAGATGTTAGCAGGTGACTGTGACCACCTGCAGATGTTAGCAGGTGACTATGACCACCTGCAGATGTTAGCAGGTGACTGTGACCACCTGCAGATGTTAGCGGGTGACTGTGACCACCTGCAGATGTTAGCAGGTGACTGTGACCACCTGCAGATGTTAGCAGGTGACTATGACCACCTGCAGATGTTAGCGGGTGACTGTGACCACCTGCAGATGTTAGCAGGTGACTGTGACCACCTGCAGATGTTAGCAGGTGACTGTGACCACCTGCAGATGTTAGCAGGTGACTGTGACCACCTGCAGATGTTAGCAGGTGACTGTGACCACCTGCAGATGTTAGCAGGAGACTGTGACCACCTGCAGATGTTAGCAGGTGACTGTGACCACCTGCAGATGTTAGCGGGTGACTGTGACCACCTGCAGATGTTAGCAGGTGACTGTGACCACCTGCAGATGTTAGCAGGTGACTGTGACCACCTGCAGATGTTAGCGGGTGACTGTGACCACCTGCAGATGTTAGCAGGTGACTGTGACCACCTGCAGATGTTAGCGGGTGACTGTGACCACCTGCAGATGTTAGCAGGTGACTGTGACCACCTGCAGATGTTATCAGGTGACTATGACCACCTGCAGATGTTAGCAGGTGACTGTGACCACCTGCAGGTGTTAGCAGGTGACTGTGACCACCTGCAGATGTTATCAGGTGACTGTGACCACCTGCAGGTGTTAGCAGGTGACTGTGACCACCTGCAGATGTTAGCAGGGTGACTGTGACCACCTGCAGATGTTAGCAGGGTGACTGTGACCACCTGCAGATGTTAGCAGGGTGACTGTGCCCACCTGCAGATGTTAGCAGGTGACTGTGACCACCTGCAGATGTTAGCAGGTGACTGTGACCACCTGCAGATGTTAGCAGGTGACTGTGACCACCTGCAGATGTTAGCAGGTGACTGTGACCACCTGCAGATGTTAGCAGGTGACTGTGACCACCTGCAGATGTTAGCAGGTGACTGTGACCACCTGCAGATGTTAGCGGGTGACTGTGACCACCTGCAGATGTTAGCGGGTGACTGTGACCACCTGCAGATGTTAGCGGGTGACTGTGACCACCTGCAGATGTTAGCAGGTGACTGTGACCACCTGCAGATGTTAGCAGGTGACTGTGACCACCTGCAGATGTTAGCAGGTGACTGTGACCACCTGCAGATGTTAGCAGGTGACTGTGACCACCTGCAGATGTTAGCAGGTGACTGTGACCACCTGCAGATGTTAGCAGGTGACTGTGACCACCATATGTGGCTGTTGCCTTGACGGCAGTGTGAGGGTCAGTTATAATGTCCTCTGAGACCATCACAGTCCCAGAGTCAGACTCACCCACTCCAGTGACACTCCTGTTCTGATACAGAGGTCATTGAGATCTGGCCAGTCCGACCAGACCCCAAAACCAGATACACACACACACACACACACACACACACACACACACACACACAGACAGACAGACAGATATACATACACACACACACACACACACACACAGATATACACACACACACACACACACACACAGACAGTATAGCTAACCACAATCACAGTGCACAGACCCTTAATATTTCAGCCAATAGTAATTTTGTGTGTGTGTTTGTCTATGTGTGTGTATGTGTGTGTGTGTCTCTGTGTGTGTATGTGTGTGTGTGTCTCTGTGTGTGTGTGTGTGTGTGTGTGTGTGTGTGTGTGTGTGTGTGTGTGTGTATCAGAGGAGAGTCAGCAGGAAGTGAAGGCAGCGAGGAAGAGAGCGGTGAGGAAGAGGAAGAAGAAACTGACGGAGGAAGGAAGGGGCGGAGCCTCAGAGAGTGAGGAGGAGGGGGCGGGGCCAGAGGTGGAGATTGACAGGCAGCTCGACCAATCACTGGAGTCCAAGTCCAAACAGCACAACCTGACCACCGTGAACGTCCGAAACATCATCCACGTGAGTTTATCCAATCAGAAATCCTGTGTGTGTGTGTGTGTGTGTGTGTGTGTGTGTGTGTGTGTGTGTGTGTGTGTGTGTGTGTGTGAGAGAGAGAGAGTTTATCCAATCAGAAATCCAGATGTCTTCGACTGTATTATTCTCTCTCTATAAACAGAAATGTTGTTAGGCCTACATTACATTATAAACAGAAATGTTGTTAGGTCTACATTACATTATAAACAGAAATGTTGTTAGGCCTACATTACATTATAAACAGAAATGTTGTTAGGCCTACATTACATTATAAACAGAAATGTTGTTAGGTCAACATTACATTATAAACAGAAATGTTGTTAGGCCTACATTACATTATAAACAGAAATGTTGTTAGGTCTACATTACATTATAAACAGAAATGTTGTTAGGCCTACATTACATTATACAGAAATGTTGTTAGGCCTACATTACATTATAAACAGAAATGTTGTTAGGCCTACATTACATTATAAACAGAAATGTTGTTAGACCTACATTACATTAACAGAAATGTTAGCAGGTGACTGTGACCACCTGCAGATGTTAGCAGGTGACTGTGACCACCTGCAGATGTTAGCAGGGTGACTGTGACCACCTGCAGATGTTAGCAGGGTGACTGTGACCACCTGCAGATGTTAGCAGGTGACTGTGACCACCTGCAGATGTTAGCAGGGTGACTGTGACCACCTGCAGATGTTAGCAGGGTGACTGTGACCACCTGCAGATGTTAGCAGGGCGACTATGACCACCTGCAGGTGTTAGCAGGTGACTATGACCACCTGCAGATGTTAGCAGGTGACTATGACCACCTGCAGATGTTAGCAGGTGACTATGACCACCTGCAGATGTTAGCAGGGTGACTATGACCACCTGCAGGTGTTAGCAGGGTGACTGTGACCACCTGCAGATGTTAGCAGGTGACTGTGACCACCTGCAGATGTTAGCAGGTGACTGTGACCACCTGCAGATGTTAGCAGGTGACTGTGACCACCTGCAGATGTTAGCAGGTGACTGTGACCACCTGCAGATGTTAGCGGGTGACTGTGACCACCTGCAGATGTTAGCAGGTGACTATGACCACCTGCAGATGTTAGCAGGTGACTGTGACCACCATATGTGGCTGTTGCCTTGACGGCAGTGTGAGGGTCAGTTATAATGTCCTCTGAGACCATCACAGTCCCAGAGTCAGACTCACCCACTCCAGTGACACTCCTGTTCTGATACAGAGGTCATTGAGATCTGGCCAGTCCGACCAGACCCCAAAACCAGATACACACACACACACACACACACACACACACACACACACACAGACAGACAGACAGATATACATACACACACACACACACACACACAGATATACACACACACACACACACACACAGACAGTATAGCTAACCACAATCACAGTGCACAGACCCTTAATATTTCAGCCAATAGTAATTTTGTGTGTGTGTTTGTCTATGTGTGTGTATGTGTGTGTGTGTCTCTAGTGTGTGCGTGTGTGTGTGTGTCTCTGTGTGTGTGTGTGTGTGTGTGTGTGTGTGTGTGTGTGTGTGTGTGTGTGTGTGTATCAGAGGAGAGTCAGCAGGAAGTGAAGGCAGCGAGGAAGAGAGCGGTGAGGAAGAGGAAGAAGAAACTGACGGAGGAAGGAAGGGGCGGAGCCTCAGAGAGTGAGGAGGAGGGGGCGGGGCCAGAGGTGGAGATTGACAGGCAGCTCGACCAATCACTGGAGTCCAAGTCCAAACAGCACAACCTGACCACCGTGAACGTCCGAAACATCATCCACGTGAGTTTATCCAATCAGAAATCCTGTGTGTGTGTGTGTGTGTGTGTGTGTGTGTGTGTGTGTGTGTGTGTGTGTGTGTGTGTGTGTGTGTGAGAGAGAGAGTTTATCCAATCAGAAATCCAGATGTCTTCGACTGTATTATTCTCTCTCTATAAACAGAAATGTTGTTAGGCCTACATTACATTATAAACAGAAATGTTGTTAGGTCTACATTACATTATAAACAGAAATGTTGTTAGGCCTACATTACATTATAAACAGAAATGTTGTTAGGCCTACATTACATTATAAACAGAAATGTTGTTAGGTCTACATTACATTATAAACAGAAATGTTGTTAGGCCTACATTACATTATAAACAGAAATGTTGTTAGGTCTACATTACATTATAAACAGAAATGTTGTTAGGCCTACATTACATTAACAGAAATGTTGTTAGGCCTACATTACATTATAAACAGAAATGTTGTTAGGCCTACATTACATTATAAACAGAAATGTTGTTAGACCTACATTACATTAACAGAAATGTTGTTAGGTCTACATTACATTAACAGAAATGTTGTTAGGCCTACATTACATTATAAACAGAAATGTTGTTAGACCTACATTACATTATTAACAGAAATGTTGTTAGGCCTACATTACATTATAAACAGAAATGTTGTTAGGCCTACATTACATTATAAACAGAAATGTTGTTAGGCCTACATTACATTATAAACAGAAATGTTGTTAGGTCTACATTACATTATAAACAGAAATGTTGTTAGGTCTACATTACATTATAAACAGAAATGTTGTTAGGTCTACATTACATTATAAACAGAAATGTTGTTAGGCCTACATTACATTATAAACAGAAATGTTGTTAGGCCTACATTACATTATAAACAGAAATGTTGTTAGGTCTACATTACATTATAAACAGAAATGTTGTTAGGTCTACATTACATTATAAACAGAAATGTTGTTAGGTCTACATTACATTATAAACAGAAATGTTGTTAGGTCTACATTACATTATAAACAGAAATGTTGTTAGGTCTACATTACATTATAAACAGAAATGTTGTTAGGTCTACATTACATTATAAACAGAAATGTTGTTAGACCTACATTACATTATAAACAGAAATGTTGTTAGGTCTACATTACATTATAAACAGAAATGTTGTTAGGTCTACATTACATTATAAACAGAAATGTTGTTAGGCCTACATTACATTATAAACAGAAATGTTGTTAGGCCTACATTACATTATAAACAGAAATGTTGTTAGGCCTACATTACATTATAAACAGAAATGTTGTTAGGCCTACATTACATTATAAACAGAAATGTTGTTAGGCCTACATTACATTATAAACAGAAATGTTGTTAGGCCTACATTACATTATAAACAGAAATGTTGTTAGGTCTACATTACATTATAAACAGAAATGTTGTTAGGCCTACATTACATTATAAACAGAAATGTTGTTAGGCCTACATTACATTATAAACAGAAATGTTGTTAGGTCTACATTACATTATAAACAGAAATGTTGTTAGGCCTACATTACATTATAAACAGAAATGTTGTTAGGTCTACATTACATTATAAACAGAAATGTTGTTAGGCCTACATTACATTATAAACAGAAATGTTGTTAGGCCTACATTACATTATAAACAGAAATGTTGTTAGGTCTACATTACATTATAAACAGAAATGTTGTTAGGCCTACATTACATTATAAACAGAAATGTTGTTAGGTCTACATTACATTATAAACAGAAATGTTGTTAGGTCTACATTACATTATAAACAGAAATGTTGTTAGGCCTACATTACATTATAAACAGAAATGTTGTTAGGTCTACATTACATTATAAACAGAAATGTTGTTAGGCCTACATTACATTATAAACAGAAATGTTGTTAGGCCTACATTACATTATAAACAGAAATGTTGTTAGGTCTACATTACATTATAAACAGAAATGTTGTTAGGTCTACATTACATTATAAACAGAAATGTTGTTAGACCTACATTACATTATAAACAGAAATGTTGTTAGGCCTACATTACATTATAAACAGAAATGTTGTTAGGCCTACATTACATTATAAACAGAAATGTTGTTAGGCCTACATTACATTATAAACAGAAATGTTGTTAGGCCTACATTACATTATAAACAGAAATGTTGTTAGGTCTACATTACATTATAAACAGAAATGTTGTTAGGCCTACATTACATTATAAACAGAAATGTTGTTAGGTCTACATTACATTATAAACAGAAATGTTGTTAGGTCTACATTACATTATAAACAGAAATGTTGTTAGGCCTACATTACATTATAAACAGAAATGTTGTTAGGCCTACATTACATTATAAACAGAAATGTTGTTAGGCCTACATTACATTATAAACAGAAATGTTGTTAGGTCTACATTACATTATAAACAGAAATGTTGTTAGGTCTACATTACATTATAAACAGAAATGTTGTTAGGTCTACATTACATTATAAACAGAAATGTTGTTAGGCCTACATTACATTATAAACAGAAATGTTGTTAGGCCTACATTACATTATAAACAGAAATGTTGTTAGGCCTACATTACATTATAAACAGAAATGTTGTTAGGTCTACATTACATTATAAACAGAAATGTTGTTAGGCCTACATTACATTATAAACAGAAATGTTGTTAGGCCTACATTACATTATAAACAGAAATGTTGTTAGGTCTACATTACATTATAAACAGAAATGTTGTTAGGCCTACATTACATTATAAACAGAAATGTTGTTAGGTCTACATTACATTATAAACAGAAATGTTGTTAGACCTACATTACATTATAAACAGAAATGTTGTTAGGTCTACATTACATTATAAACAGAAATGTTGTTAGGCCTACATTACATTATAAACAGAAATGTTGTTAGGCCTACATTACATTATAAACAGAAATGTTGTTAGGCCTACATTACATTATAAACAGAAATGTTGTTAGGTCTACATTACATTATAAACAGAAATGTTGTTAGGCCTACATTACATTATAAACAGAAATGTTGTTAGGTCTACATTACATTATAAACAGAAATGTTGTTAGGCCTACATTACATTATAAACAGAAATGTTGTTAGGCCTACATTACATTATAAACAGAAATGTTGTTAGGCCTACATTACATTATAAACAGAAATGTTGTTAGGTCTACATTACATTATAAACAGAAATGTTGTTAGACCTACATTACATTATAAACAGAAATGTTGTTAGGTCTACATTACATTATAAACAGAAATGTTGTTAGGCCTACATTACATTATAAACAGAAATGTTGTTAGGCCTACATTACATTATAAACAGAAATGTTGTTAGGCCTACATTACATTATAAACAGAAATGTTGTTAGGCCTACATTACATTATTAACAGAAATGTTGTTAGGGTCTACATTACATTATAAACAGAAATGTTGTTAGGGTCTACATTACATTATAAACAGAAATGTTGTTAGGCCTACATTACATTATAAACAGAAATGTTGTTAGGTCTACATTACATTATAAACAGAAATGTTGTTAGGCCTACATTACATTATAAACAGAAATGTTGTTAGACCTACATTACATTATAAACAGAAATGTTGTTAGGCCTACATTACATTATAAACAGAAATGTTGTTAGGTCTACATTACATTATAAACAGAAATGTTGTTAGGTCTACATTACATTATAAACAGAAATGTTGTTAGGTCTACATTACATTATAAACAGAAATGTTGTTAGGTCTACATTACATTATAAACAGAAATGTTGTTAGGTCTACATTACATTATAAACAGAAATGTTGTTAGGCCTACATTACATTATAAACAGAAATGTTGTTAGGTCTACATTACATTATAAACAGAAATGTTGTTAGGCCTACATTACATTATAAACAGAAATGTTGTTAGGCCTACATTACATTATAAACAGAAATGTTGTTAGGTCTACATTACATTATAAACAGAAATGTTGTTAGGTCTACATTACATTATAAACAGAAATGTTGTTAGGCCTACATTACATTATAAACAGAAATGTTGTTAGGCCTACATTACATTATAAACAGAAATGTTGTTAGGCCTACATTACATTATAAACAGAAATGTTGTTAGGTCTACATTACATTATAAACAGAAATGTTGTTAGGCCTACATTACATTATAAACAGAAATGTTGTTAGGCCTACATTACATTATAAACAGAAATGTTGTTAGGTCTACATTACATTATAAACAGAAATGTTGTTAGGCCTACATTACATTATAAACAGAAATGTTGTTAGGCCTACATTACATTATAAACAGAAATGTTGTTAGACCTACATTACATTATAAACAGAAATGTTGTTAGGTCTACATTACATTATAAACAGAAATGTTGTTAGGTCTACATTACATTATAAACAGAAATGTTGTTAGGCCTACATTACATTATAAACAGAAATGTTGTTAGGCCTACATTACATTATAAACAGAAATGTTGTTAGACCTACATTACATTATAAACAGAAATGTTGTTAGACCTACATTACATTATAAACAGAAATGTTGTTAGGTCTACATTACATTATAAACAGAAATGTTGTTAGGTCTACATTACATTATAAACAGAAATGTTGTTAGGTCTACATTACATTATAAACAGAAATGTTGTTAGGCCTACATTACATTATAAACAGAAATGTTGTTAGGTCTACATTACATTATAAACAGAAATGTTGTTAGGTCTACATTACATTATAAACAGAAATGTTGTTAGGTCTACATTACATTATAAACAGAAATGTTGTTAGGTCTACATTACATTATAAACAGAAATGTTGTTAGGTCTACATTACATTATAAACAGAAATGTTGTTAGGTCTACATTACATTATAAACAGAAATGTTGTTAGGTCTACATTACATTATAAACAGAAATGTTGTTAGGCCTACATTACATTATAAACAGAAATGTTGTTAGGCCTACATTACATTATAAACAGAAATGTTGTTAGGCCTACATTACATTATAAACAGAAATGTTGTTAGGCCTACATTACATTATAAACAGAAATGTTGTTAGGCCTACATTACATTATAAACAGAAATGTTGTTAGACCTACATTACATTATAAACAGAAATGTTGTTAGACCTACATTATAAACAGAAATGTTGTTAGGCCTACATTACATTATAAACAGAAATGTTGTTAGACCTACATTACATTATAAACAGAAATGTTGTTAGGCCTACATTACATTATAAACAGAAATGTTGTTAGACCTACATTACATTATAAACAGAAATGTTGTTAGGCCTACATTACATTATAAACAGAAATGTTGTTAGGCCTACATTACATTATAAACAGAAATGTTGTTAGGCCTACATTACATTATAAACAGAAATGTTGTTAGGCCTACATTACATTATAAACAGAAATGTTGTTAGGTCTACATTACATTATAAACAGAAATGTTGTTAGGCCTACATTACATTATAAACAGAAATGTTGTTAGGTCTACATTACATTATAAACAGAAATGTTGTTAGGCCTACATTACATTATAAACAGAAATGTTGTTAGGTCTACATTACATTATAAACAGAAATGTTGTTAGGCCTACATTACATTATAAACAGAAATGTTGTTAGGCCTACATTACATTATAAACAGAAATGTTGTTAGGTCTACATTACATTATAAACAGAAATGTTGTTAGGCCTACATTACATTATTAACAGAAATGTTGTTAGGCCTACATTACATTATAAACAGAAATGTTGTTAGACCTACATTACATTATAAACAGAAATGTTGTTAGGTCTACATTACATTATAAACAGAAATGTTGTTAGGTCTACATTACATTATAAACAGAAATGTTGTTAGGTCTACATTACATTATAAACAGAAATGTTGTTAGGCCTACATTACATTAACAGAAATGTTGTTAGGCCTACATTACATTATAAACAGAAATGTTGTTAGACCTACATTACATTATAAACAGAAATGTTGTTAGACCTACATTACATTATAAACAGAAATGTTGTTAGGCCTACATTACATTATAAACAGAAATGTTGTTAGGTCTACATTACATTATAAACAGAAATGTTGTTAGGCCTACATTACATTATAAACAGAAATGTTGTTAGGTCTACATTACATTATAAACAGAAATGTTGTTAGGTCTACATTACATTATAAACAGAAATGTTGTTAGGTCTACATTACATTATAAACAGAAATGTTGTTAGGCCTACATTACATTATAAACAGAAATGTTGTTAGGCCTACATTACATTATAAACAGAAATGTTGTTAGACCTACATTACATTATAAACAGAAATGTTGTTAGACCTACATTACATTATAAACAGAAATGTTGTTAGGCCTACATTACATTATAAACAGAAATGTTGTTAGGTCTACATTACATTATAAACAGAAATGTTGTTAGGTCTACATTACATTATAAACAGAAATGTTGTTAGGTCTACATTACATTATAAACAGAAATGTTGTTAGGCCTACATTACATTATAAACAGAAATGTTGTTAGGCCTACATTACATTATAAACAGAAATGTTGTTAGGTCTACATTACATTATAAACAGAAATGTTGTTAGGTCTACATTACATTATAAACAGAAATGTTGTTAGGCCTACATTACATTATAAACAGAAATGTTGTTAGGCCTACATTACATTATAAACAGAAATGTTGTTAGGCCTACATTACATTATAAACAGAAATGTTGTTAGGCCTACATTACATTATAAACAGAAATGTTGTTAGGCCTACATTACATTATAAACAGAAATGTTGTTAGGCCTACATTACATTATAAACAGAAATGTTGTTAGGCCTACATTACATTATAAACAGAAATGTTGTTAGACCTACATTACATTATAAACAGAAATGTTGTTAGGCCTACATTACATTATAAACAGAAATGTTGTTAGGTCTACATTACATTATAAACAGAAATGTTGTTAGGCCTACATTACATTATAAACAGAAATGTTGTTAGGCCTACATTACATTATAAACAGAAATGTTGTTAGGTCTACATTACATTATAAACAGAAATGTTGTTAGACCTACATTACATTATAAACAGAAATGTTGTTAGGCCTACATTACATTATAAACAGAAATGTTGTTAGACCTACATTACATTATAAACAGAAATGTTGTTAGGCCTACATTACATTATAAACAGAAATGTTGTTAGGCCTACATTACATTATAAACAGAAATGTTGTTAGGCCTACATTACATTATAAACAGAAATGTTGTTAGACCTACATTACATTATAAACAGAAATGTTGTTAGGCCTACATTACATTATAAACAGAAATGTTGTTAGGCCTACATTACATTATAAACAGAAATGTTGTTAGGTCTACATTACATTATAAACAGAAATGTTGTTAGGCCTACATTACATTATAAACAGAAATGTTGTTAGACCTACATTACATTATAAACAGAAATGTTGTTAGGCCTACATTACATTATAAACAGAAATGTTGTTAGACCTACATTACATTATAAACAGAAATGTTGTTAGACCTACATTACATTATAAACAGAAATGTTGTTAGGTCTACATTACATTATAAACAGAAATGTTGTTAGACCTACATTACATTATAAACAGAAATGTTGTTAGGTCTACATTACATTATAAACAGAAATGTTGTTAGGCCTACATTACATTATAAACAGAAATGTTGTTAGGTCTACATTACATTATAAACAGAAATGTTGTTAGGTCTACATTACATTATAAACAGAAATGTTGTTAGGTCTACATTACATTATAAACAGAAATGTTGTTAGGCCTACATTACATTATAAACAGAAATGTTGTTAGGTCTACATTACATTATAAACAGAAATGTTGTTAGGTCTACATTACATTATAAACAGAAATGTTGTTAGGTCTACATTACATTATAAACAGAAATGTTGTTAGGCCTACATTACATTATAAACAGAAATGTTGTTAGGCCTACATTACATTATAAACAGAAATGTTGTTAGGTCTACATTACATTATAAACAGAAATGTTGTTAGGTCTACATTACATTATAAACAGAAATGTTGTTAGGTCTACATTACATTATAAACAGAAATGTTGTTAGGCCTACATTACATTATAAACAGAAATGTTGTTAGGCCTACATTACATTATAAACAGAAATGTTGTTAGACCTACATTACATTATAAACAGAAATGTTGTTAGGCCTACATTACATTATAAACAGAAATGTTGTTAGGTCTACATTACATTATAAACAGAAATGTTGTTAGGCCTACATTACATTATAAACAGAAATGTTGTTAGGCCTACATTACATTATAAACAGAAATGTTGTTAGGCCTACATTACATTATAAACAGAAATGTTGTTAGGTCTACATTACATTATAAACAGAAATGTTGTTAGGCCTACATTACATTATAAACAGAAATGTTGTTAGGCCTACATTACATTATAAACAGAAATGTTGTTAGACCTACATTACATTATAAACAGAAATGTTGTTAGGTCTACATTACATTATAAACAGAAATGTTGTTAGACCTACATTACATTATAAACAGAAATGTTGTTAGACCTACATTACATTATAAACAGAAATGTTGTTAGACCTACATTACATTATAAACAGAAATGTTGTTAGACCTACATTACATTATAAACAGAAATGTTGTTAGACCTACATTACATTATAAACAGAAATGTTGTTAGACCTACATTACATTATAAACAGAAATGTTGTTAGACCTACATTACATTATAAACAGAAATGTTGTTAGGCCTACATTACATTATAAACAGAAATGTTGTTAGACCTACATTACATTATAAACAGAAATGTTGTTAGACCTACATTACATTATAAACAGAAATGTTGTTAGACCTACATTACATTATAAACAGAAATGTTGTTAGACCTACATTACATT
>JABUOV010000043.1:0-60000 GCA_025617405.1 Perca schrenkii
ACACACCTCCCTGTAAGACCAGCATGCCCAAAATGCACCTGAATACACCTCCCTGTAAGACCAGCACTCCCAGAATGCACCTGAACACACCTCCCTGTAAGAACAGCATGCCCATGGGCCACAGATGGGAGCAGGTGCATTAGCTACCTAAACGACGTGGGCGCTAGACGGGAAATTAACAACTGCGTCGGTCTTAAACTAGCCCCTCCTCGTCTGAGTGATGAAGAGTCAAATGTGTATCGCATAGCTCATGACAGCTATGATACTTTGATATTTATTATAATCAGAGATACATGAGGCAGAAGTATAACATTGAGCATTACTTCCTTCACGTAAAACAGAACCTGCAGACACCGGTTGATCAGAGAGGATACTTAAGGTGGACTTAGTTTCTTTAGACTGATAGCTCTTCAGCATTTTCTCGTGATGTTTTGATTGCCCTTAACACACAGTTTAGGTTCATGTTTGATTTATTGTTTGAGTTTTTGTCATCTCATTGCAAAACACACGCACACAGACGCTGTGGCGGGACAAGAATGGATCAGAATCAAATTGCAGTGAAAACCCACTAATTTCTTTGTACAGCAAAATAAAGAGTGCAGCAGTGTAGCTCTCTTGTGGCGTGGCTAGGGTTAGGTCTTGGAGAATTCTGCTGGTTAGGCGAGGTGCAGTAGGGAGCTCACCGGTGAAGTTGGGCAAGGAGGGGACGGGAGACCTTTAGTTCCAGTGGAGATTGAAGTCATTCAGCTCCAGTCGTCCTTGGCTTGGTTTATGGGCTTTCTGGGTGCGGGAAACAGAGCAGTGTTTAGCTTGAGTGGCAAACACAGACTAACCTCCCTTAGTTGGTGTGGCTCCTTTTGTTCTGGCCTCACAAGGGCAAACGAGAGGCAGCTGGAGGCAGTGATTGGTGGTTGCCAGCCGTGTCTTGTTGTAGGATGGCTTCTTGGCCATGTGATTGTTTTGCCAAACACAATGGGAGACCTTTGAAGGCATGTACCCGGCATGGCAACGATTCAGGGGCCATTTGGCCACAACGTGTATACACACACACATGCACAGAGACACACACATACAGACACACACACACACACAGCAGCAAAGAAACTGAATTGAATCTTCCATCTATTAATAAATGCTCTGCTTTAACTCCCACAATACTTTCAGCTAGAGACTCCAAATAAACTTCAGACAGACGACAAGACATTAAGATATCAAACCATGTTTTTGTTATCACTGTTTACGTTTCATGCTCATTTATTTTCTGAGTTTATAACAGATGTGTATTTAGCTTCTCTAGAGTGATAGCTTTTCAACATTCATGCACATTTTCATAAGTGCAACATGTATTTTTTTTTTTTTGCATTATCTTCTTAGAAAAGGTGTAGTCAGAAGAGAAGTGTTTTTAGCCTGCGGTGGACGATGACTTTCAGCTGTCCTCTGATGTCAACGAGAAGCTCGTTCCACCATTTAGGATCCAGGACGGCAGACGGGATTCCGTTATTTCAGGATTTCTGTCCATCAGGGATGGACATGATACTCTACAGCGCTTCACAGGGAAATAAGATGAGAGAAATTTCTGAAAAAAAAACCAAAAGTTATGTCCACTGTAATAAAAGAAAAGAAAACAAAGTTGATACAAAAATGTAACCCTCCTGTTGTTAAATCTGACCCATTTTCAAAAAGTTTCTATATCAGAAATTTGTGTTTTCTTTCAACCAAATTGTCCAAAAAAATAACGTGGATGGTTCCCTACAACGCTGTTCTCAACTAAAATAAATGATCAGTTCACTCAGGGTTTCTGCAGGTATCAGCAAATCTCATTTCATGCTTTTTCATGCCCTTTTTCATGCCACTTTAAACTAATTTCATGCCCATGTCCAACTGCAGATTAGGGCTGCAGCTATCGATTATTTTAGTAATCGAATATTGTAATCGGATAAGAAATACTTAGTAAGAAATACTTACTAAACAGCAATAGTAAATATTTATTATTGCTGTTTACTAAAAAAAAGGAAACCTGTCGCTTGTATATCAGGGCTCCACACTAACTTTTTGCCTTGGTTGCACTGGTGCGCCTAACTTTTTTTATTTAGGTGCACCAGCACAAAATTTAGGTGCACCCAAATTTTTCCTCGCATCGCCGTAACGCTGAAAGGCGATACACGATATATAGCTCTGTATTTTTTTACAAAGTGGGCTAAATGTTCAGTTTTAAGTCAAAGCCACTTTTCACAAGCTCTTTTATTAAAACAGATTGTGATAAAAATAAAAATCAAAGACAGGGTTTCCTTTACCAGTTTGAAAATATACAGCTGCAACACATTTAAATGAAAGTTATCTAAAATAAATAGCCTAGGATATATATAAAAAATATATATCTGAGAAAGCTCCTTCATAAGCTTTCAACAACAATAACAGACTGATTAAAAGAGACAGAGGACGCCCGGATAGCTCAGTTGGTAAATATAGAGGTTTGACTCCGACCTGTGGCCCTTTCCTACATGTCATCCCCCCCCCTCTCTCTCTCCTTTCATGTCTTCAGCTTTCCTATCAAAATAAAGGCCGAAATCTTTAGAAAAAAAAAAAAGAAAGACCGAGGGAGTGCGATGGACTGAAGCATAGCTAGGCTACTCAGAGAGTGACGGCTGACTCATTAGCAGCGTTACACCCGTCTTGTGTGAAATGTCTGTATCGTCACTGCGCTGCATTTTTATGAACTATGATCAATCAGGCTCCGTCTTACACGCTATTACTCAACCAACTGAAGCTAGTTGCATTTAATAACTTCTAATGTGTGTTTTGCCGTGGCGGCCGCAGTAACAGAGATTTACCAGCGGAAACACTGGTACCGATACAGGTTTCCCTCTCATACTTAACAATATACAGCTGTGTTAATAACAATTAAAACTGTAGACAAATGTCGGGAGTTTGGACCAGCGGCGCTGTGTCTCTCCATGTTGCAGGTGAGCCGGCCGGTGTGTGAGTGAATGGGGGGGGTGCTGCGCGGAGGAGAGATCCAAACACAGGCACGGCTTTCCAGAAGGAACGGGTCATGTACCGCAACATTAAACCATATCCATATAAACGACATCGCTTCGTTAGTGGAGAGGCAGCGGTTGCGAGGACGTTAGGTGCACCGGTGCGACCTAGGAAAAATGTTAGTCGCACCCTTACAAATTTTGGTCGCATTTGCATTTTCAGAAGCCTAATACACAGTGAGGATTATAGATATATCTATGGTGAGGAGAAAGAATAAAGAATGCATGATGACGTCATTCACGTGCATATTAAGTAGCCATGCTGGGGGGAGGAGCCGGTTTGTCTCCGGCAGCAGCTACATTTCCAAAGATTTAGAAGCAAACTAATAAAAAGTTACATTACAAACCGACAGCTTTCATTTTAGCTTGGTAAAACATGGCTGTTAGCAGAGTAGCATGCTGTAAGCTAGTTGTGTAAACAGCGCGGTGGACGAGAGCAGCAGACGTTAGCTACCTTGTGTCGGGTTGGCTCCGTGGAATGGATGAGTACTCTGGATGTTTGTTACAGAGGTGATGTAGCAGCATGTTTGCAGCTTAAAATGGTCCCAAACTTTCTGTTGTTTTCTCTCGCCTGTCTCGTCAGTCAGTCTTGTGTTTATGTCTGTTCTTGTGTTGTGCCCGCAGAAGCACACACCTCTTGTGCGCTAGTAATAATCATCCGTGCGGAAGATTTACGACTTCGTGCACCAGCCGTAAAAAAAAGGCAATTAAAAGGTTCCGCCTGTCAACCATTACGCTATACTTCTGATCGAAATTAGATTTCGATGTTTATATAATCAAAATAAATCGTGAAAAACAATGGTTTTTATTCCACCAAGTTTACATATTTTTTAATGCCTTTGAACATTGAAGTTCATGCTTTTTCATGCCATTTCAGGCCTGAATTTTCACAAAATCTATTTAATTACTTTTCATGCTTTTTAATGACCCGCGGAAACCCTGTCACTACTTTCATTGAATTTGGGTGTTTTATTCAGTGGCGTAACGAACCAACACCGGACCCCTATGCAGGATTATCAAGGCGGGCCCCCCTACTACAGCACGTGATGACGGTGCAATGTCCCTGAGTAGGCTACCATGAATAGGACAGGAGAGGATCATAGAGACACAGCATATAAGAGATGAATCCGGAGTAGCCTACGCGCACCACAACAACAACATAACACTAGTGAATGTGCACCATAACACATGAAAAAGCACACTAGGGAAGTCCTTCCTGGATTTCACAGCTTTTTTATTTGGTGTTGTTGCGGCCCAAAATGCCTGATTTCACGGGAGCTTTTGTAAAAAATTGTGATAAAAGTTGAGATGTGTTTTGTATGTTTGTTGCAATAAAGTTGCAGAAGACAGTGAAAGTTGCAAAAAAAGTTGCAATTTTTTTTGTATAGTTCTTTAAAAATAAAAAGGAAACTTGTTTTGGGGAGAATAATACTTATTACTATTAATTAATTACTCTGGCTGAGATTTCCTAGTAAACTTACCAAAAAGGCTCAGGATGCTGCAAATGTTGGTATAATATGAAAAAGGCTGGTGGACATATGAACATATATGTCACTGTCAGTGGCTTGTTGATCTTTACATTGTTAGTTCATTTCCTATCCTGGCCACACACAGACACACACACATTCATACGGTTTGATAAAGGACTTATTGGACTTTAACTTATTATTGCACTTACAATAAGGAGCGTAGCTGTCCTCAATTTAGGTCATCGTGTCGTCTCATCTGCATTTTTTCCTCCACCGTGTGTGATTGTGTGTGTGTGTGTGTGTGTGTGTGTGTGTGTGTGTGTGTGTGTGTGTGTGTGCCCGCGTTAGTCGCGGGGGAAACGGAGCAACAGCCCTACCCGCTGCAGAGAGCAGACAGTATTCAAACAGCAGCGGCTTCAGTGACTTTATAGTGAAAAATCGTTACAGCGTACATTAATGTTACAATGTCTACATGTTGGCAGGAGGATTCGAGTCACACACACGTCTCGTCTTCATAACAGAAACAAGGAAATTAATTTGACCCGTTCTCACTCCCGCTTGGTCAGTGGCTGCACGTGGGACTGCTGGGATTGTTGCGAGTAATGAAAATTCCATAGGGGGCCCCGGCTGTCAATCAATATCTTCCAGTGATGCGGGCCCCTGATTGGTCCGAGCCTGTAAGCACCGCTTACCCTGTTTACCGATAGTTACGCGTCTGGTTTTATTCAATTTCATAGCATTTGAAAAAAAATGACAAAAGAACGTTGAAAAAGTGACAAAAATGCAGGAAAAAGCTAGCCTGACAAGCCAGATTCACATCAAGATGTTGGGTCTGTGAACTCACCATTGGCAGGGCTCGATCCGAGGGGCGGGATAAACAGTTGTCTTTCAAATTCCCTCTGCACGTAATAGGATAGCGCTACAACCAGGCAGAGCAACGAAGAAGGTAGCGGAGCTAGTTGATAGATTAAACTTTTGCCATATCTGGTCTGCAAATCTCTGAACACATCTTCCTTTTTTAAGAATGATTTCAGTGCCGTTCTTTGTTCTTTTCTCAAAGAAAAGCTTAAGTCCAAGTCAGCCATAAGCCCCTCCCACCTACTCTACACGATGTGATTGGTCTGACCAGAGTTTGGTTTTTCCAGCTTGCAAGTCAACAAAGAGTTACTAGAACCCCCTGGCTGCAAAATAAATGCTGCTGCTGCTAGGGCGCATCTAGATTTCTAGGCTAGGAAAAAGCTTCAAAAAAGTGCAGAAAAAAAAATCTACAAAAACATTGAAAAAGTGACAAATCTTGCAAAAAAAATGTATCTATAAAAACATCAAGAAAAGTGACCAGAGGCCTGTACTACGGAGCAAGCAGTGGCGGATGCAGAACGTGACAGATGGGTGGGCCTGGATTAAGTCAAGGTGGGCCTGAATCTAGGCCAGTGTTTCTCAAAGGGGACGGTACAAAAAACAGTGGTCTGCAACATTAAAACCTGCCAGTTTGCGACTGGACGAGACAGTGTATCATAACTCTTCTCTTCTCTGCTTCTGTCTTTGTTCAGCGCACCTCCGTGCTGCCTTCAAGAAACTGGACGTCAGAGCATCATCTTAAATGAGCTCTGTACTTCAGCTTGAAGCTGCGTTCAAATAATAAAAAAAAAGCAATCGCCGCAGTGTGGTGCGAGTCAAGCGACGTCCTGTTGTGTTCTTTAACTCCCCAATGTAGCAGAAGTAGACTTTATATTTCATAGTAGCCTAACAGTTTTTCGTCAGATAGTTTATAGAACCCAGTGTTTCGTAATGCACCTGAATGCAGCTTCATTTCACGGAGAAAGAGAGAAAGAAAAGAGACGTGCGAGAGATATTGACTGTGCTTTGTTGTTTGGCAAACAGTCAGCTGTTCCACAAAGTTCCGAGCAGTTCAGAGCTTGTGTTTGGGGTTTTCAAACTTTCTTGTGGAAGCGATAGATGCAGTGATGTCACTGTTTACTGTACGGGACTCTCATCACACCTCCACAAAACGCAGCGCTATGTACGTTTCTCCAAACATTTTTTCTGCTATTTAGGCTACTCGCAAGACAGGCGATAGTAAACTTCTTCTAAGCAATAAAAAAAGTTTCTCACTAACTTTCAAAGGTTGTAAATTTATTTCCAGTCAGAAATTAAATCCTGCTTTCACCCCGTGCTAAGTGCCAGCTTGTTTTCCTATTCGATTATAGATTTAGTTTTGAATGAAAAATGGATTTAAAAAAATTTAAATTTGGCTACTGTTAGTGTTTGTAATATCCAATTAAAGTTTGAATGTTACATATCTAGTTTAAATTAAATGCCAAATTGTTGGCTTTTTTATACACCTGTATAAATTCTATTCAAATTTTTTTTATACCTGGGAAATCAATAAATATGTTGTTCGTCATTTCGATTCGATTGATTATTTTTGGGCTAATAGTACGGTAAAAAGGCATAATATTACGGCGTAATCATTAATATTCGGGGCAATTAGCCTACATCTTATTTGATGAATCCAGGAAATAATACTAGAGCAGAACAGTTGCCTGATGAAATGAAACATTAAAAACTGTTCACAGAGCTTAAAGGAGAAAAATGGAATTAATTATACAGCAGGCCTATAGATTAATTCCCGGTCTACATTTCCTACGGAAAACCTAGGAGTTTTGGGGCAGAGTTTTGAAATTCATGTATCACCATCCGCCCCCAACTCCCACCATCCCAAATGTCTCATCACCACTCCACTTCACCAAAATGTATTCCGTTATAGCCTATCCAGAAGCACCACTAAAGGGACATCACATCACACATGAAACAAGTATTCATAAAAATGAAAAAAGTTTATTAGTCTACTTAGTTTAAAAGTCAAAACTGAGCTAAATACATAAGCCTGCATGGCTACCAAGCCAGGAACATACAACAAAAAAGGCAACAGTGTAGCCTTTAGGGAAGATCAAGAAAACAACAATGTATTTGGGGTCATTATAATGTTTTTTAAATACTGTTGTACATACAAGTTTTGTACATACAAGTTTTGCGCGTATTCCAGCAGGGGTTTCACGCACTTCGTGGATTTCTACTTCTACATTACATACAGCTGTCTGCGTCACATATAACAAAATATCACCCAAACCAATTCATATCCAAATGTCATGGCAATTTGACACAGTCCTAAAAAGCACAGGAACTGTTTGAAATTAACTGATTTTGAAGGAACGCCCCCAATTCCCAATGACTTTTGTAAGCATTGTTAACTATGAACAGGGAAATGTCTTAAAAAATATAAAAGACAGGTAGGCTACATTCTAAACATTTACAAATGTAAACAAGGACATTTATGTTATTTCTTGATGCTCCTTCATAATCAGAGGTGGGTAGTAACGAGTTACATTTACTCCGTTACATTTACTTGAGTAAGTTTTTGAAAAAATGATACTTCTAGGAGTAGTTTTAAATCACTATACTTTTTACTTTTACTTGAGTAGATTTGTGAAGAAGAAACTGTACTCTTACTCCGCTACATTAGGCTACAATGAGCTCGTTACTTTTCTTTTTACCTCTTTGGTATTCTACGCGTCATTGTTTTTATCCCCCCACGTACGCCTCATTTTAATGTTTTATTTTGACAGAGAGAGAGACTTCCGCTAAAGCCTCT
Organism: Perca schrenkii; assembly: GCA_025617405.1. NCBI lineage: Eukaryota > Metazoa > Chordata > Actinopteri > Perciformes > Percidae > Perca > Perca schrenkii. The sequence goes on from JABUOV010000043.1 coordinate 8,160, forward strand.
ACCACGTGACTGTGTTTCACCCAATCAAACGTAGTTGTGCAGCTCGTCACCTTCCTCAAACCTAGCAGCGGGATGGGTTAGCTTTTACAGTCGCAGCAAAACAAAAATGGCAATGTCAGAAACGTCACAGACGAGGAGGAACCGCGCCCTGTTCTACGAAGCAAGATCAACATGCCCTGGATTTATTTCAGTTCCCCGGCTTCACCTAACCTAACCACCGCGGTCCCGCATAAACTGTGTCATGACGGTGGTTATCAACCAGTTCAACCAACCCAGGGTTTCCCGATCCAGCGGCGCCTGTTCACATAAAAGAGGTGATGTTTGCACAACATGACCAACAATAGCCACATATTTTACATAAGAAGAGCAAACTATAATTCTACATAAAAATGAACACATACATGGTTTTACAGGCAAAACGCAATACAGTCGCTGCTTCCTAAAACGGGAAGAAAAGCTGGCAAAAAAAAAAAGAAATTGCCGACGCTGTAGATGCGCACAACTCGTATCAATATCACTTCCCCATCAGTCAGGCACAATATCTGACCATAATTACACTTGTACTTTCCATAAACTGTCGTTGCTTTAGCCTTTTATTTCAGTTGCAACCCTGGCAGTGAGAGCGATTGTGAGAGCAAATAAAAAATATAAAAAACATAATTCAAACCGCTGTGCGCATTACACACGGCAAATATACCCATCAGGGAATGTTAACGGGGCTGTCGGTCTCTAAATATTTTTTGTATGAGCACACCCCTCTCTTTCTCCCCCTCTCTTTTTCTCTCTCCCCCTCTCTCCCTCTCTCTCCGCGCACTGAGCTCCACCTGATCTTCTAAGAACGGTGAAGCCGTTATCAGTGGAGTATTGATCGGTCAGTAGGCGGTGCTTTTACCCCGGTTGATCTCTGATCTCCAACTTAACCTGCTCCCGACCAGGTTAGGCGTCCAGCATAAGTTACCACGGCGATTGAACCCGATAACAAGTGATCCACCGTCGTATGTATTATTATTTTATTGATATTATTTTTTAAGTACTTGAATTTACCTGGCTATTTTATAATTAATTAATTAATTTAAATATATTTAATTGATTGGATGAACTATAATTTCTCTAAATATGATTATTTTGTATTTTTGTCAGTCTGATTGAATGCTAAATGTTAAAAAATAAATCAGACGTTACTCAACAGTTACTCAGTACTTGAGTAGTTTTTTCACCAAGTACTTTTTTACTCTTACTCAAGTAATTATTTGGATGACTACTATTTACTTTTACTTGAGTCATATTATTCTGAAGTAACAGTACTTTTACTTTAGTACAATTTTTGGCTACTCTACCCACCTCTGCTCATAATGCAGATGCACTGCGAAAATGACCCAAGACATATATTAGGTTAGAAAAATATATTTCAGCGCTTGAGTCGTGCGTAAAACACCAGGAATGCGTAGGCAGACAGATTGCGCTTCTTCCCGGCTCAATTAACCACGACACAATTAGAAAGCACGTAGCTCTGAGAAAAAACAACAACAACATAACACTCTATTCTGTGTACATTTAAAGGAATGACATGTTAACTGCTGTCAGGCCATGGCGGGCCTACATGTAGGCTAAAGAAATCATGGCCTACCTTACCCTTGCTAGACAAGGCGGAGTCGCCTGGCTTTTGAATTAAAGATGCTGATTATCTCTTCATAATCTAGTGTTTCTATCAGTTCTCTTTGGAAAGACAGCAGGGTCAGATTGTTCAAGCGTTCAGTCACCATTGATACTCTCAAGCGAGTGTTGATCCTGTGTGTAGTGGAGAAAAGTCTTTCAACACTGCAGGACGTCATGGGTAGTGTGATGAGGGCCCTTAACAGACATCCCGGGGAAAATATCAGCAGCGCAGGCATCTAACAATTCAATTAGTGAGGGCATTTTGTCTTTGTCAGCTTTGCCCTTGATGAATTGGGTAAAAACGTCAAATTCCGCATAACTGACTGTTATCCAATACAAGCTGCATGGAGATTTTAGCAGTTCTTGTGTGCCAAAAGTGGGTGATCCTGGGATGAGGGCAGCTGAAGCTCGCATTATTCCGTAGGTGTCGTCTTTAAATCGGCTGTTCAATTCAGCCATCTGGTTGTCCAGAATGCAGTTCCAGAGTGCCTTCAGATCACCATTATTCTTGATAGCGGATGTTTTTCCCAATGTTGTGGTGACAATAGACTGACTGAACTTTGCAGGCAGCTTGCGCTCACGAGACATGATGACATCCCAGCATGCTGCTATCTCGTATTTATCCATCAACTCCTCCGTCAATCTGAGCACTTTGTCAAAGTCACCATCGGAATCATCTCGAAAGGTGGCAAGGGTGGCTTTCAATGTTTCGATTAAGGAGATGCAGTCTGTCACGCATATTGCTGGACTTTACAGCCCCTTTTTGGCAAAATCGCTGCACTGAAACAACTTGCAAAACACAACAAGCATAAAAATGAACTTTTTTGTTTGCATTTGTTGTAATAGGTTATCTGCATCTAGTTTGGTCTGTCCGCTTGTCTCCGAATACTCAGCAAGAGTCTCAAGTAACACGTCTAGCATTTCTAAGACTTTATGAACAGATCCAGATTTGGAGCTCCACCTGGTTTCACATGACCTTTCCAGTTCCTTGCATGGGCGTTCTAGATTCATTTCCTTCTGAAGCTCCACAAACCGAGCGTGCCGCTGGGCCCCAGTGAAGAAGTTGTGTATCTGATTGATGACAGTGAAAGAAGTACTGACGTTTCCAGATGATTCCGCAGCAGCACAAAGCACTAAATTCAGTCTGTGGGAATTACAGTGTACATACACAGCTTTGGGAAATGTCTCTTTCAAGATAGCTTGAACGCCTCCTCTGTGCCCAGACATGACCGATGCCCCATCAAAACAGAACCCGACACAGAGAGAAGGGTCCAATCCGACTGGTTCTAGGATTTCAAGGATCCTCTGTGATATTCCTTGAGCAGACAGGTCAGCTGTTTTTACAAAGCCCAGCGCTCGTTCTTTGATTGTCCCACTATGGATATATCGAACACAGACAGAACTAGCTCGCGTTTTGAAACATCTTTAAATTCATCTGCAAGTATGGCAAAATGTGTGGGATTTGGCTGTTCTTGTATCTCACTTTTTATCTTCCTGAGTAGAAGTGAAGCGGCAGCCTCAAGCAGCTCGTCCTGAATGTGGTGGGACACGAATGTGGCATTTCGTGGCAGTTCAACAAGTCTGTTTTTTATTTCTGGATCATACTTCGATATGAACTCGAATAGCTCCAAAAAATTCCCCTTATTTAACGCTTACCGTGTTTCCCGGTGCCCTCTCAGGGGTATCTCCATTTTGGCACACTGCATGACAACATCCAGCACAGCTTTGACATGCTGTCGATTACGTTCAATGAACGAAATGGAATCTCCGTGCATCTGATTTAATACAGTACTGCTGCCTTGGTGCGCATGGCTTTGTTTGTAGGAGAGTAATTTTACAAGTGCAGAAGCATGCACCTTGCTGGCCTGATGCTTCTCACAGACCTGCCCAATACGTTTCCAATTTTTGAAACCCTCTTTAATAAAAGTTGCCTCAGTATGCTGTTCAGGAAAATGCCTACAGGCTTTACAAAACATCATGTTTTTTTGACTGGCTGTATTCAATCCACTTGAACCTTTCATACCACTTTGCGTTGAAGCTTCTATATGTCCCATCAATTAATGTACTCGGGAATGCCTGTAGATGAGGTTGGGTAGCAGTTTCCCCCAGAGCTGACAGATCCGACGGTGCAATCAAGGGTGGCAGTGATTGTCGATTAGCCTGGGGAGTGGCCATGGGAGTGGCTTGCCGCCCAGGGGCGGAGAAATGCCGCCAGGTAGCATCAGTGGAGGTCTCCGCTCAATTCTCAGAGCCAGCAGTTGTTAGATTACGATCCACAGACTTGTCCTCCAAATCATTATTGTTCTCAATACGAGGGTTTTTTAAAGAAATTAGTGAGTGCAAGTTGTTTAGCCATACTAAAGCAAAATCAAGCCATGACACTTCTAGCTAGTGAACATACTGTAGTTCGCGCCTGATTGCAATAGTGATGTTGCATTGACCAATGAAAACCGTTGCATGCAAACTGTAGACGTGCCAGGCAAGAAAGCTTGTCAGGCGTAGCAACAGTAACTAGTGAGGGCGGTGCTTAGCGAAGGGTCGGGCGGGACAGCTGAAAGTATGAATGAAAACACACAAACACGCTCAACTTTGAATTTCTGATTGGGCGGGCCAGCTGTCAATGTGGGCGGGCCCAGGCCCATCCAGGCCCGCCCACAGCTCCGCGCCTGGGAGCAAGATTTGGGGTTACCGAGGTAACTTCAGGTTCAACCCAGGGTTTTGTGTATCACAACGGTGGATCACTTGTTACCGGGGTAAATCGCCGTGGACACTTACGCTGAACACCTAACCTGGTCGGGAGCAGGTGTAGGGGGAATGGAACACAGTAAAAGGAGTATATTGCACAATATCATAAAAAAATAAAAACCACTACACATTATCCTACTTCACATCTATTCCTTCAGTCACCTCCCTACACCTTATTTAATTGGGTTATTGCCATAGGAATGAATACGTTTTTTGCTTGGATGGTTCTGACGTTAGGGTATCCATATCTACGACCAGAAGGGAGCGGTTTGAACTCCACTGAAAGTGGATGGGTTGTATCCATACAAACCTTATCTACCTTCTGTGCCAGTCTGGTCAGATATAGTTGGTACAGGTCTACCTGTTGCCTACCAATGATTTTTCCACAGGTTTTAACAATCTGGCCCTTTTTAAAAAGCGGCATCAGCACACTGATCCCAGGATAATTTATGATCAATAATGAGACCGAGATATTTGCACTCCGTCACCATCTCTATCTCCTCTCCTCTTATCAGAGTCAGAGTGGGTGAGGGTTCCACACGTCTAAAATCAAATACCAATTCTTTGGTCTTGGGACGTATTCAACTGCAACTGGGAGGCTTCACGCCAGACAGCAAATTCCTGCAACACTGGACCATGTTCAGTTTCATCTCGCTCAGTAAACTAATCACAGGAGTATCATCTGCAAATTTAATTATATGACGTCCTGGGTAGCTACTGCGACAACAATCAGGGTACAATATATAGAGCAGTGGTGACAAGACACTACCTTGTGGTGTCCCAATTGAAGTAAAGTTTCCCACCCTTATTCTTTGTGGCCGCCCACTCAGGAAATCCAAGATCCATTTAATTAATGTTGGGTTTAGCTGGAAATTGTCTCTAAGTCTGTTTGCTAAAATGTGTAGGTGGATTGTATTGAATGCTGATGAGCATGCATTTTACAACCCTCCAGGTGGGTATACTAATAATTTAAAAGCACTGCAATGGCATCGTCCATGCCCCTCCCAAATCTATAGGCAAATTGTAAAGGGTCAAGGGCATGTCTACAGGAGTCAATGATGTTTGTTTTAATGATCCGCTCAAGTGATTTAACTAAAAGAGAAGTGAGAGCGACATTCCCTGATGGGTATTTTTTATGAAAGATATACATTTTCAACAGAGGTAATTATTTATAGGCTATGTATAGGTTCTGGTAGATGTTTGCGATTGGTCGTGCTGTGCAAACCCCGCCTCTTTTATGTGAACGCGTGTCTCTAGATTGGGAAACCCTGAGTGGACTGAACTAGTTGATAACCAGCGTCGTGATACAGCTTATGAGGGACCGTGATTACTAAATTTGGCTGCAAAATAAATGCTGCTGCTGCTAGAGGCATCATAGATTTCTGAGGCTAGGAAAAAGCTTCAAAAAGTGCAGAAAAAAAATCTACAAAAACATTGAAAAAAGTGAGCAAATCTTGCAAAAAAAATGTATCTATAAAAACATCAAGAAAAGTGACCAGAGGCCTGTACTACGGAGCAAGCAGTGGCGGATGCAGAGCATTGACAGATGGGTGGGCCTGGATTAAGTCAAGGTGGGCCTGAATCTAGGCCAGTGTTTCTCAAAGGGGACGGTACAAAAAACAGTGGTCTGCAACATTAAAACCTGCCAGTTTGCGACTGGGACGAGACAGTGTATCATAACTCTTCTCTTCTCTGCTTCTGTCTTTGTTCAGCGCACCTCCGTGCTGCCTTCAAGAAACTGGGACGTCAGAGCATCATCTTAAATGAGCTCTGTACTTCAGCTTGAAGCTGCGTTCAAATAATAAAAAAAGCAATCGCGCGCAGTGTGGTCGCGAGTCAAGCGACGTCCTGTTGTGTTCTTTAACTCCCCAATGTAGCAGAAGTAGACTTTATATTTCATAGTAGCCTAACAGTTTTTCGTCAGATAGTTTATAGAACCCAGTGTTTCAGTAATGCACCTGAATGCAGCTTCATTTCACGGAGAAAGAGAGAAAGAAAAGAGACGTGCGAGAGATATTGACTGTGCTTTGTTGTTTGGCAAACAGTCAGCTGTTCCACAAAGTTCCGAGCAGTTCAGAGCTTGTGTTTGGGGTTTTCAAACTTTCTTGTGGAGAGCGATAGATGCAGTGATGTCACTGTTTACTGTACGGGACTCTCATCACACCTCCACAAAAAGCGCAGCGCTATGTACGTTTCTCCAAACATTTTTTCTGCTATTTAGGCTACTCGCAAGACAGGCGATAGTAAACTTCTTCTAAGCAATAAAAAAGTTTCTCACTAACTTTCAAAGGTTGTAAATTTATTTCCAGTCAGAAATTAAATCCTGCTTTCACCCCGTGCTAAGTGCCAGCTTGTTTTCCTATTCGATTATAGATTTAGTTTTGAATGAAAAATGGATTTAAAAAAATTTAAATTTGGCTACTGTTAGTGTTTGTAATATCCAATTAAAGTTTGAATGTTACATATCTAGTTTAAATTAAATGCCAAATTGTTGGCTTTTTTATACACCTGTATAAATTCTATTCAAATTTTTTTTATACCTGGGAAATCAATAAATATGTTGTTCGTCATTTCGATTCGATTGATTATTTTTGGGCTAATAGTACGGTAAAAAGGCATAATATTACGGCGTAATCATTAATATTCGGGGCAATTAGCCTACATCTTATTTGATGAATCCAGGAAATAATACTAGAGCAGAACAGTTGCCTGATGAAATGAAACATTAAAAAACTGTTCACAGAGCTTAAAGGAGAAAAAATGGAATTAATTATACAGCAGGCCTATAGATTAATTCCCGGTCTACATTTCCTACGGAAAAACCTAGGAGTTTTGGGGCAGAGTTTTGAAATTCATGTATCACCATCCGCCCCCAACTCCCACCATCCCAAATGTCTCATCACCACTCCACTTCACCAAAATGTATTCCGTTATAGCCTATCCAGAAGCACCACTAAAGGGACATCACATCACACATGAAACAAGTATTCATAAAAATGAAAAAAGTTTATTAGTCTACTTAGTTTAAAAGTCAAAACTGAGCTAAATACATAAGCCTGCATGGCTACCAAGCCAGGAACATACAACAAAAAGGCAACAGTGTAGCCTTTAGGGAAGATCAAGAAAACAACAATGTATTTGGGGTCATTATAATGTTTTTAAATACTGTTGTACATACAAGTTTTGTACATACAAGTTTTGCGCGTATTCCAGCAGGGTTTCACGCACTTCGTGGATTTCTACTTCTACATTACATACAGCTGTCTGCGTCACATATAACAAAATATCACCCAAACCAATTCATATCCAAATGTCATGGCAATTTGACACAGTCCTAAAAAAGCACAGGAACTGTTTGAAATTAACTGATTTTGAAGGAACGCCCCCCAATTCCCAATGACTTTTGTAAGCATTGTTAACTATGAACAGGGAAATGTCTTAAAAAAATATAAAAGACAGGTAGGCTACATTCTAAACATTTACAAATGTAAACAAGGACATTTATGTTATTTCTTGATGCTCCTTCATAATCAGAGGTGGGTAGTAACGAGTTACATTTACTCCGTTACATTTACTTGAGTAAGTTTTTGAAAAAAATGATACTTCTAGGAGTAGTTTTAAATCACTATACTTTTTTACTTTTACTTGAGTAGATTTGTGAAGAAGAAACTGTACTCTTACTCCAGCTACATTAGGCTACAATGAGCTCGTTACTTTTCTTTTTACCTCTTTGGTATTCTACGCGTCATTGTTTTTATCCCCCCAGCGTACGCCTCATTTTAATGTTTTATTTTGACAGAGAGAGAGACTTCCGCTAAAGCCTCTACCACGTGACTGTGTTTCACCCAATCAAAGCGTAGTTGTGCAGTCTCGTCACCTTCCTCAAACCTAGCTGCGGGATGGGTTAGCTTTTACAGTCGCAGCAAAACAAAAATGGCAATGTCAGAAACGTCACAGACGAGGAGGAACCGCGCCCTGTACTACGAAGCAAGATCAACATGCCCTGGATTTATTTCAGTTACCCCGGCTTCACCTAACCTAACCACCGCGGTCCCGCATAAACTGTGTCATGACGGTGGTTATCAACTAGTTCAACCAACCCAGGGTTTCCCGATCCAGCGGCGCCTGTTCACATAAAAGAGGTGATGTTTGCACAACATGACCAACAATAGCCACATATTTTTACATAAGAAGAGCAAACTATAATTCTACATAAAAATGAACACATACATGGTTTTACAGGCAAAACGCAATACAGTCGCTGCTTCCTAAAACGGGAAGAAAAGCTGGCAAAAAAAAAGAAATTGCCGGCGCTGTAGATGCGCACAGCTTCGTATCAATATCACTTCCCCATCAGTCAGGCACAATATCTGACCATAATTACACTTGTACTTTCCATAAACTGTCGTTGCTTTAGCCTTTTATTTCAGTTGCAACCCTGGCAGTGAGAGCGATTGTGAGAGCAAATAAAAAATATAAAAAACATAATTCAAACCGCTGTCATGCATTACACACGGCAAATATACCCATCAGGGAATGTTAACGGGGCTGTCGGTCTCTAAATATTTTTTGTATGAGCACACCCCCTCTCTTTCTCCCCCCTCTCTTTTTCTCTCCCCCCTCTCTCCCTCTCTCTCCGCGCACTGAGCTCCACCTGATCTTCTAAGAACGGTGAAGCCGTTATCAGTGGAGTATTGATCGGTCAGTAGGCGGTGCTTTTACCCCGGTTGATCTCTGATCTCCAACAACCTGCTCCCGACCAGGTTAGGCGTCCAGCATAAGTTACCACGGCGATTGAACCCGATAACAAGTGATCCACCGTCGTATGTATTATTATTTTATTGATATTATTTTTTAAGTACTTGAATTTACCTGGCTATTTTATAATTAATTAATTAATTTAAATATATTTAATTGATTGGATGAACTATAATTTCTCTAAATATGATTATTTTGTATTTTTTGTCAGTCTGATTGAATGCTAAATGTTAAAAAAATAAATCAGACGTTACTCAACAGTTACTCAGTACTTGAGTAGTTTTTTCACCAAGTACTTTTTTACTCTTACTCAAGTAATTATTTGGATGACTACTATTTACTTTTACTTGAGTCATATTATTCTGAAGTAACAGTACTTTTACTTTAGTACAATTTTTGGCTACTCTACCCACCTCTGCTCATAATGCAGATGCACTGCGAAAATGACCCAAGACATATATTAGGTTAGAAAAATATATTTCAGCGCTTGAGTCGTGCGTAAAACACCAGGAATGCGTAGGCAGACAGATTGCGCTTCTTCCCGGCTCAATTAACCACGACACAATTAGAAAGCACGTAGCTCTGAGAAAAAACAACAACAACATAACACTCTATTCTGTGTACATTTAAAGGAATGACATGTTAACTGCTGTCAGGCCATGGCGGGCCTACATGTAGGCTAAAGAAATCATGGCCTACCTTACCTTGCTAGACAAGGCGGAGTCGCCTGGCTTTTGAATTAAAGATGCTGATTATCTCTTCATAATCTAGTGTTTCTATCAGTTCTCTTTGGAAAGACAGCAGGGTCAGATTGTTCAAGCGTTCAGTCACCATTGATACTCTCAAGCGAGTGTTGATCCTGTGTGTAGTGGAGAAAAGTCTTTCAACACTGCAGGACGTCATGGGTAGTGTGATGAGGGCCCTTAACAGACATCCCGGGGAAAATATCAGCAGCGCAGGCATCTAACAATTCAATTAGTGAGGGCATTTTGTCTTTGTCAGCTTTGCCCTTGATGAATTGGGTAAAACGTCAAATTCCGCATAACTGACTGTTATCCAATACAAGCTGCATGGAGATTTTAGCAGTTCTTGTGTGCCAAAAGTGGGTGATCCTGGGATGAGGGCAGCTGAAGCTCGCATTATTCCGTAGGTGTCGTCTTTAAATCGGCTGTTCAATTCAGCCATCTGGTTGTCCAGAATGCAGTTCCAGAGTGCCTTCAGATCACCATTATTCTTGATAGCGGATGTTTTTCCCAATGTTGTGGTGACAATAGACTGACTGAACTTTGCAGGCAGCTTGCGCTCACGAGACATGATGACATCCCAGCATGCTGCTATCTCGTATTTATCCATCAACTCCTCCGTCAATCTGAGCACTTTGTCAAAGTCACCATCGGAATCATCTCGAAAGGTGGCAAGGGTGGCTTTCAATGTTTCGATTAAGGAGATGCAGTCTGTCACGCATATTGCTGGACTTTACAGCCCCTTTTTTGGCAAAATCGCTGCACTGAAACAACTTGCAAAACACAACAAGCATAAAAATGAACTTTTTTGTTTGCATTTGTTGTAATAGGTTATCTGCATCTAGTTTGGTCTGTCCGCTTGTCTCCGAATACTCAGCAAGAGTCTCAAGTAACACGTCTAGCATTTCTAAGACTTTATGAACAGATCCAGATTTGGAGCTCCACCTGGTTTCACATGACCTTTCCAGTTCCTTGCATGGGCGTTCTAGATTCATTTCCTTCTGAAGCTCCACAAACCGAGCGTGCCGCTGGGCCCCAGTGAAGAAGTTGTGTATCTGATTGATGACAGTGAAAGAAGTACTGACGTTTCCAGATGATTCCGCAGCAGCACAAAGCACTAAATTCAGTCTGTGGGAATTACAGTGTACATACACAGCTTTGGGAAATGTCTCTTTCAAGATAGCTTGAACGCCTCCTCTGTGCCCAGACATGACCGATGCCCCATCAAAACAGAACCCGACACAGAGAGAAGGGTCCAATCCGACTGGTTCTAGGATTTCAAGGATCCTCTGTGATATTCCTTGAGCAGACAGGTCAGCTGTTTTTACAAAGCCCAGCGCTCGTTCTTTGATTGTCCCACTATGGATATATCGAACACAGACAGAACTAGCTCGCGTTTTGAAACATCTTTAAATTCATCTGCAAGTATGGCAAAATGTGTGGGATTTGGCTGTTCTTGTATCTCACTTTTTATCTTCCTGAGTAGAAGTGAAGCGGCAGCCTCAAGCAGCTCGTCCTGAATGTGGTGGGACACGAATGTGGCATTTCGTGGCAGTTCAACAAGTCTGTTTTTTATTTCTGGATCATACTTCGATATGAACTCGAATAGCTCCAAAAAAATTCCCCTTATTTAACGCTTACCGTGTTTCCCGGTGCCCTCTCAGGGGTATCTCCATTTTGGCACACTGCATGACAACATCCAGCACAGCTTTGACATGCTGTCGATTACGTTCAATGAACGAAATGGAATCTCCGTGCATCTGATTTAATACAGTACTGCTGCCTTGGTGCGCATGGCTTTGTTTGTAGGAGAGTAATTTTACAAGTGCAGAAGCATGCACCTTGCTGGCCTGATGCTTCTCACAGACCTGCCCAATACGTTTCCAATTTTTGAAACCCTCTTTAATAAAAGTTGCCTCAGTATGCTGTTCAGGAAAATGCCTACAGGCTTTACAAAACATCATGTTTTTTGACTGGCTGTATTCAATCCACTTGAACCTTTCATACCACTTTGCGTTGAAGCTTCTATATGTCCCATCAATTAATGTACTCGGGAATGCCTGTAGATGAGGTTGGGTAGCAGTTTCCCCCAGAGCTGACAGATCCGACGGTGCAATCAAGGGTGGCAGTGATTGTCGATTAGCCTGGGGAGTGGCCATGGGAGTGGCTTGCCGCCCAGGGGCGGAGAAATGCCGCCAGGTAGCATCAGTGGAGGTCTCCGCTCAATTCTCAGAGCCAGCAGTTGTTAGATTACGATCCACAGACTTGTCCTCCAAATCATTATTGTTCTCAATACGAGGTTTTTTAAAGAAATTAGTGAGTGCAAGTTGTTTAGCCATACTAAAGCAAAATCAAGCCATGACACTTCTAGCTAGTGAACATACTGTAGTTCGCGCCTGATTGCAATAGTGATGTTGCATTGACCAATGAAAACCGTTGCATGCAAACTGTAGACGTGCCAGGCAAGAAAGCTTGTCAGGCGTAGCAACAGTAACTAGTGAGGGCGGTGCTTAGCGAAGGGTCGGGCGGGACAGCTGAAAGTATGAATGAAAACACACAAACACGCTCAACTTTGAATTTCTGATTGGGCGGGCCAGCTGTCAATGTGGGCGGGCCCAGGCCCATCCAGGCCCGCCCACAGCTCCGCGCCTGGGAGCAAGATTTGGGGTTACCGAGGTAACTTCAGGTTCAACCCAGGGTTTTGTGTATCACAACGGTGGATCACTTGTTACCGGGGTAAATCGCCGTGGACACTTACGCTGAACACCTAACCTGGTCGGGAGCAGGTGTAGGGGGAATTGGAACACAGTAAAAGGAGTATATTGCACAATATCATAAAAAAATAAAAACCACTACACATTATCCTACTTCACATCTATTCCTTCAGTCACCTCCCTACACCTTATTTAATTGGGTTATTGCCATAGGAATGAATACGTTTTTTGCTTGGATGGTTCTGACGTTAGGGTATCCATATCTACGACCAGAAGGGAGCGGTTTGAACTCCACTGAAAGTGGATGGGTTGTATCCATACAAACCTTATCTACCTTCTGTGCCAGTCTGGTCAGATATAGTTGGTACAGGTCTACCTGTTGCCTACCAATGATTTTTCCACAGGTTTTAACAATCTGGCCCTTTTTAAAAACGGCATCAGCACACTGATCCCAGGATAATTTATGATCAATAATGAGACCGAGATATTTGCACTCCGTCACCATCTCTATCTCCTCTCCTCTTATCAGAGTCAGAGTGGGTGAGGGTTCCACACGTCTAAAATCAAATACCAATTCTTTGGTCTTGGACGTATTCAACTGCAACTGGGAGGCTTCACGCCAGACAGCAAATTCCTGCAACACTGGACCATGTTCAGTTTCATCTCGCTCCAGTAAACTAATCACAGGAGTATCATCTGCAAATTTAATTATATGACGTCCTGGGTAGCTACTGCGACAACAATCAGGGTACAATATATAGAGCAGTGGTGACAAGACACTACCTTGTGGTGTCCCAATTGAAGTAAAGTTTCCCACCCTTATTCTTTGTGGCCGCCCACTCAGGAAATCCAAGATCCATTTAATTAATGTTGGGTTTAGCTGGAAATTGTCTCTAAGTCTGTTTGCTAAAATGTGTAGGTGGATTGTATTGAATGCTGATGAGCATGCATTTTACAACCCTCCAGGTGGGTATACTAATAATTTAAAAGCACTGCAATGGCATCGTCCATGCCCCTCCCAAATCTATAGGCAAATTGTAAAGGGTCAAGGGCATGTCTACAGGAGTCAATGATGTTTGTTTTAATGATCCGCTCAAGTGATTTAACTAAAAGAGAAGTGAGAGCGACATTCCCTGATGGGTATTTTTTATGAAAGATATACATTTTCAACAGAGGTAATTATTTATAGGCTATGTATAGGTTCTGGTAGATGTTTGCGATTGGTCGTGCTGTGCAAACCCCGCCTCTTTTATGTGAACGCGTGTCTCTAGATTGGGAAACCCTGAGTGGACTGAACTAGTTGATAACCAGCGTCGTGATACAGCTTATGAGGGACCGTGATTGCTAGGTTAGGTGAAGCCGGGGAACTGAAATACATCCAGGGCATGTTGATCTGGATTCCTAGTACAGGCCTCTGATGTTAAAAAAAGAACAAAACATTGCATAAAAGTTTTAATTTAAAATTTTGACCCAGGAAAAACAAAAAGTTGCATGGTCAACGGGAAGACAATACAGGGATTAAAAAGTTCCCTCATAAATTTTACATCAGAGATGATTCTCTTTTATGAAGTGAAAGCAGCAGCTGATCCGTCAGGGTGAAATAAAAACACGTGAACCACAGAAAACAATGTCAGCCTTGGTCTTTATTAAAGAAGCTGAGAAAGACTCAGTTCACATGTTACAGCTTCTGGTTCTGGTTTCATTGGCAACTGCTGCTGATCACGTTTCCATGTTCGTCCACTTCCTCCGTGATGGTGATCACCTTCGTTGTCTTGGTGGTGGAGGAGGTCTTGGTGGTGGTGGCGGTCTTGGTAGTGCTGCAGAACAGAAAATAAATAACTCATTTTATGAGACTTCAACTAGTGGGTTTTCTAATTGTAAAAATACATGTTCAGCGTCAGTCAGCGTCCACTAAAAGTTCGGTTTTTGCCGCTGAAAGACTCAGATTATTATTAAGTGTCTGACAACATTATGGGATGGATCCCTACAGAGATAGACCTTTTAGTTAAAGAGTAAGATCCTTTTAGTTTAACATGAAATCACCATCACCAAACTCCACCAGACTCCATGTAAATAATCAGGACTTTTAGCGTGTATTGAGCCAGCATATCTCCACCAGACTCCATGTAAATAATCTGGACTTTTAGCGTGTATAGAGCCAGCATATTTCCACCAGACTCCATGTAAATAATCAGGACTTTTAGCGTGTATAGAGCCGGCATATCTCCACATGTAAATGGGTGAATTAAGAGTTTATTCTAAACTAACCAGAGTGGTGATTGTTGGAACAGTGGAAAGATGAACCAAGAGGGCTTTTGGTAGTTTTATCTAGTTTCTGTCCACTTTGAATGAAGTGTGTTTTACGATGATAAAAGTCTGGTGTCTGGTTTGGTGATGGACGACTGTAGACTCGGCTCACCTCTCTCCGTCCAGCAGCATCCTGTACTCGGCGATCTCCATCTCCAGTCTGGTCTTGATGTCCAGCAGCTCGGCGTACATGGCCCTGTGGTTACCCAGGTCGGCCCTGAGGTGGGACAGCTGCTCCTCCAGACCCTCCACCTGTCTCTGGTAACCTGCTATCATGTTGGCGTAGCGGCTCTTGGTCTCAGCCAGTCTCACCTCCACAGCTCCTTTCTGTTGAGGAAGAGGGAAGTCAGGCCAGCTGTGTTCAATGATTACCGTCACTTTGATTTACAGTAAGAGAGCCCTTTAGTACTTAACAAAACACCTCAAACCTTGTACATTCAAACCAATACAGAAGGCCAACTCTGCCAGAATAGAACCAAATTAATAAAAAGCTCACATGAAAGTCATCGTCAAAGTTATGCAAACATCTATTGTATTTTATCAGCTCTAACTTTTCTTCACTTATCTCTATTTTCCTGGCAGAAATGGTTAGCACGGGAACGATTAACTTTAAGGGTTCATCCTATTCATTCTGCACATACACTTATTCTTATTGTTACGGTTTCTGCACTACAATGGTAGTGTTACCACACTGCACATACCTGTACATACTGTACATATCTGTCTTTATGGTTCATACTGAATATGCATATTTATTCTGTTTCTTATAATATATTCTGTTAATACACTGCATATATTTATATTATTTTACTACTGTTATAATGTTACTGCTGCTACATTGCACATATCTTTACATGTTGTTCATACATTGTTCATATTACATAGCCATATTTATTCTGCTCTTATAAGGTAACTGCTAATACACTGCACATATTTATATTTAATTTATGTTACTCTAAACCACCTTCTGTATACTACTGTCTACAGTGCATTATATTTCTTGTCCTGTCTATACTTGTATATCACTTTGCACTTTTCTGCTTTTTATTTGCACTTCTGGTTGGACACAAACTGCATTTTGTTGTCTTTGTACTTGTACTCTGCACAATGACAATAAAGTTTAATCTAATCTAATCTAAAATATCAGAATTCAGTCGTCAATAACAGACTGAAGGGATCATTTTTGTGTTGTTTTGTTTCCAATTTAGATTTTGGAAATAGATCCCAAAATGCAGAATCAATGTTACATTTGATGACTTGATGAAGTTGAGAGATTTAGTGTTTTCTTACCTTGCTGGTCTCAGACTGCAGTTTGATCTCCAAAGACTGAAGAGTTCGTCTGACCTCTGAGATCACAGTCTTGGACGTCTGCAGAGTCTCGGTGCTCACAGCCACCTCTGTGTTCAGCTCGGCTGACTGTGAAGAACAATCAATGATGTTATTGATCAAATATCAGGGAATCAGAGAACAGCGGGATGTAGAGTTATCTCACCAGAACAGCAGAAGTTAGGAAACTAAAAAATAAGTTGAAAACTAAAACTTAAAATACATTGGAACGCAGAAACTTGAGTGAAGATAATTATCTCTTCTGAAGAGTTAATAATGATGTTTTTAATTCTCAGTGTCCTCATTGGTTACTAGTTACTACACAAAACAAGTTATAAAAACTTTCTAAACTAAAAGTAAAAAGACAGTGCTGGCCTAAAGGTTAGAGAAGTGAGTTCATGACCAGGAGGTTGCAGGAAACAGGACTTAGTGGTAGCTTTAGCATTTTAGCGTTTCAGCATTCACAAGCATTTTTTGCAGGTTTCTCCAAAAGTTAAAAACTAAAACTTAAAAAACCACAAAGTTTTAAAACTTGAAAACAATAAAAAACAAAGATGTTAGTGGTGTAAGTTGAGCTGCATCAGGTTTTGGACAGCATGGGGCAGCAGTGAGCCCATTCAGGGCAGGAATCAGGACTTTGTTGTCTCACCTTGGTCTGGAACCAGATCTCCAGCTCTTGGCGGTTCTTGTTGGCGACGGTCTCGTAGTGTTCTCTGATTCCAGCCATGACGGTGGACAGGTCCTGCTGCGGAGCGGCGTCCACCTCCACGTTCACCTGGCCTCCTACCTGGGCTTGCAGGGCCAGCAGGTCCTGCAGGAAGACACCGGTTAAACTTCTGTCTTTTTATCTTTTTATTAGCGCCCAAACACCAAAGTGCCAGGGACCTATTGTTTTTGAAAGGATAATGTATTATTTTTCTGCTGCGCAATCACATTTTTGAGGGGCTTGGGATGCTCGCAAAAATTGGCACACACGTCAGAACTGGCGAAGTTGTTCAGTGTTTGGGCTCAGGGGCGTGGCCAGCGCCTCCTAACACACGCCATGGTTCAGGAAAAGTTTCTTTGATGTTCACGAAATTTAGAGGGAACATATTACTTATCTTCAGGAACATACACCATTTTTATGAAATTTTTTCACCTGACGGGATGTTGGCCATCTTGGATTTTGCACGTTCATTTTCATTTTACCAACACGTTTGAGAGGACTTATAGCCTAAAGTCCTCTCAAACCTGTTTGTTTGTTCAAAAACTCTCAAAACGTTGTAGCCACTTTCAAAGTAGTAATTGTTTTTCAGACTTCATTTTTGCTTGGGCGTGACATGGTGTCCGGTCATCGCCTCTTGCAGCTTTAATGTATCTTCCCGTCTGGTTTCAGCGCTCTCACCTCCTCATGGCTCTTCTTGAGGAAGATGAGTTCCTCCCTCAGACCTTCGATCTGCATCTCCAGGTCAGATCTTGCCAGAGTCAGCTGGTCCAGGACTCTCTTTAGCCCGGCGATGTCGGCCTCCACCAACTGACGCATGGTCAGCTCGTGCTCATACCTGAATAAACAAACAGGAAATTGAGTTCCAGAAACTCAGCTGAGTGTTGACCATGTCTGGACGTTAAAGGAAACTAAGTCTCACTTGACTCTGAAGTCGTCGCTGGCCAGCCGGGCGTTGTCGATGGCGAGAAGAAGGCCAGCATTTCCACGAGCAGCGGAGTTGATCTGAAAAGTTCAAAAAGTTAGGAACTTCAAACTAAAATGTTAAAAGAACTCAAAAAGCGATACAACAACATGTTATTTTATGCATTTATTATACATTTATCTATTTCATTCATATGTTACACAACTTTTGTGGAGCTAAGACTTCGGTAAACTAATTTCGTGCACCAAAACAATTCGTCCACGAGTAAAGGTGGTCACTTTAGTACGGTGGCCGGGAAGTGCAATGCAACATTACAAAGAACGAAACACTTTTACAAAGCTCGAGACAAATTTACATTTTGGAAAACAAATTTACATTTTGGAAAACAAATTAACATTTTGGAAAACAAAATAACATTTTAGAAAACAAATTTACATTTTGGAAAACAAAATAACATTTTAGAAAACAAATTTACATTTTGGAAAACAAAATAACATTTTAGAAAACAAATTTACATTTTGGAAAACAAAAATAACATTTTAGAAAACAAATTTACATTTTAGAAAACAAATTTACATTTTGGAAAACAAAATAACATTTTAGAAAACCAATTTACATTTTAGAAAACAAATTTACATTTTAGAAAACAAATTAACAAGATGCAAAACACTTTTACCAGTCCCGAAACAAATTTACAAATGACAGATTCTTTACGGAAAGGGAATGTACCACATACCGGAAGTGATGAGGTGTTGTTGGTGAGCGCAGTCAATTTGTGTTGTTGTGAGTATACGGCGTGAATAAAGTTTATGGTGACTTTACTGGTCGGTGTTTGGAGTTTTTAAAGGACGCGGACCTAACGGAAACATTGGAAAAACAGGGAACGTATCGACAGCCGCGGCCGGATCGAAGGTACAGCGGGGGGGGGGCAGCTGAGTCCGTCTGCAGCTGCAGGACCTGGAGCTCACTGCCCATTCCTGGGAGCCAAAACCGACACCACGCAGCTGGAGACCCGGGCCGTATTGCTGGACCCGCTGGAGGGAAGGGAAGCCCGTGAGAATCAGATCCAGGACTGAGCGGAGCGGACTGTCACAACCTGCTGAAGTTTAAATCACAGGTTTCCTAAAGGGAGTCTGGCAGCACTCGGACTGTGGATGACGAAACATGACTTTAAGTCTCGTTAAATAAATAAATACATGCAGAAATAAATGAATCATTAGTGGGGGAGTGAGCCTGGACATTTCAGTCTGTTTAAACTTCACTTTGAAGCAGAACCTCCTAGTTCAGAAGGGTGAAGTTTCCGTTTGTACTCCTATCTGTGAACTGATTATAATAAATATTCTTTGTATTAACACATTAATTAGTCTCTTTGTCTTTTTGTTTAAAAAAACTAGAACATCTAATGATATTTTGACGATTTATAGTGATTTTATTTCCGTTAGACCTTTGCCTACATTGACGCTGATGCATTAAAGACGGCCCATAGACAGTATATAAGGCAGTGCCTCCCCTGTTCCAAGATGGCGGCTCTATTGACGCATTCGATCCATGTCCATAACTGCCGTAGTCAAGGCGACATGTATACAACACCTCATCACTTCCGGTATGTGGTACATTCCCTTTCCGTGAAGAATCTGTCATTTGTAAATTTGTTTCAGGACTGGTAAAAGTGTTTTGCATCTTGTTAATTTGTTTTCTAAAATTTAAATTTGTTTTCTAAAATGTTATTTTGTTTTCCAAAATGTTAATTTGTTTTCTAAAATGTTAATTTGTTTTCTAAAATGTTATTTTGTTTTCCAAAATGTAAATTTGTTTTCTAAAATGTTATTTTGTTTTCCAAAATGTAAATTTGTTTTCTAAAATGTTATTTTGTTTTCCAAAATGTAAATTTGTTTTCTAAAATGTTATTTTGTTTTCCAAAATGTAAATTTGTTTTCTAAAATGTTATTTTGTTTTCCAAAATGTTATTTTGTTTTCCAAAAATGTTAATTTGTTTTTCTAAAATGTAAATTTGTTTTCCAAAATGTAAATTTGTTTTCTAAAATGTTATTTTGTTTTCCAAAATGTTATTTTGTTTTCCAAAATGTTATTTTGTTTTCCAAAATGTAAATTTGTTTTCCAAAATGTAAATTTGTCTCGAGCTTTGTAAAAGTGTTTCAATCTTTGTAATGTTGCATTGCACTTCCCGGCCACCGTACTTTAGGGTCAAATTGTTTCTTTACACATTGCTCTAGGACACATTTGGGCCTCACTATTTAAAAATATACCCTGACGCAAGAAAGGGAAGAGAGCTTGGGACTCTTGTCATTTGCCTCTCTGTGCATAATTGAAGAATTCCAAAAAAAGTGAACATCAACTTTTCATTATATACAAATACCTTAAAAGGTGAATCTAAGAAGATATGTAGGAATTGAGAAAATGCCCTTAGAGTCTCTGTGCTCACCAGTGGCGGCTGCTGGTCATTCAAAGAAGGGAAGCTCATTTTTGGCCTACATCATACAAATTGTCCATTTATTTATGTTAATATTATAAAATCTATATATATATATATATATATATATATATATATATATATATATATATATATATATAAAATAGTAATGCAATAATTTAATAATATAATAATAATAATAAATAATAATATAATTATTATAATAATTTATAATATCCATGGGAAGGTTTCATCAAGAGGAATGGCCAGCAGTATTTTCTTTGACACAGCACAGCCAGCTAAATTTGTCATACCAGGAGAGCTGAACAGACCTGTTACTTTGCCCTGTCTTTTGCACTAAATCAATCTTAAGTGTTGATCTAACCCTGCTGCTTAATTCTAAGTTTCTCCTCATAAGGAAGACTTTCAAATGGCTTCGCCAAAATCAGGTCGACAATATTAGCATTGTCTGCCATCGTGTGCAGTTTGCTAGCTGGCTAGCTCACCCCTACAACACTAGCCTAGCCTACGTAGGTTCATTCATTCATTCATTCATTCATACAGTACTGTATGAATGAATGAATGAACAAAACGACCTAACAAAACGATATTAAACTCAAAGGAGGAAATGTGGGAATTAGGTTAAACTGAAACAAGGAATGTGGTGTATAATTGTATGAAATGTATGATGAAAATTGGCTAGCAATTTCGCCAGTCAAATACCAAGAAACAGGTTGCAGCAGTTCGTCTTTCAACTATACTTGTAAAATCCGCGATGGGACCATTGACATATATATAATGGGACTGAGCTGAGCTCTGGTGGAAGTTGAACAGCTTCAGCGACTTTTTATAGTACAAAATTGCTGTCAATCAAAAGGAGATACAGTCCTTCGACAGACCCTCCAATCATCACGCAGAAGCCCAGCGTCCAGGCCAGCCCACTGCTCCATTGACCCCCAGAGACGCTGAGCGTCCGTGGGCGGGACATAATCGCAGCATTTATCCAATGACCGTCTAGTTTCGAAGCGCTGAAAAAAACTGTTCAAAGCCGCCCCATTGAAGTCAACGGACGCTGGGCTTCAACGGGGAAATGCACTGAGACGCTACGGGAATGTATGAGAAGGAAATCGAGTCAGACAATTCTGAACCAACTCGTCTTCGAGATGAACGTATTAATGCATTTTAGTCAATAAAATGTTAACACAATAGTACATATTTGACCATTTAAATTTTAGACATTTTAGGGGAAGCTGAGCTTCCCTTGCAGTCTTAAAGAAATCGCCACTGAGGCTCACCTGGTCCTGCAGGTCTTTGATGCGGACGTAGTACGCGGTCCCGTCGTGGGCTGCAGGTTTAATCTTGTTCTCCAGGAACTGTCTGATCTTCAGCTCCAGGTCTGCGTTGGCCCTCTCCAGGCTGTGCACCTTGTCCAGGTAGGACGCCAGGCGGTCGTTGAGGTTCTGCATGGCCACTTTCTTGTTGTCGGAGATGTCGACAGCGTCGGACAGGTTGAAGGAGCCGCCAGCACCGGCGGCAGAGGAGGAGGAGAAGGAGGCCTTGGAGACACGGATACCCGTCCCTCCGGCTCCTCCATACACGCTGCCGGCCCCCATGCTGCCGACACGGCGGGAGGAAAAGGAGGAGGAGGAGGACATGAGGCTGCTGCGGCTGGAGAAGGAGGTCACGGCTGAGGGTCGGCTGGTCGTTGGCTCTGAGCGGAGAGTGAAGAGCTGCTGGGACCGAGGCTCCTTTTATGTCTCAAAATGAGGCTGGGTCGCAGGGTGGGGAGGGATTCCAAACTGGCCCGGTGGGTCACATGAAGCCCCGGGGCCCAGAGAGTAAACTGGTCAGAGCTGAACAGGCGAGGTCCAGCAGGTCGAGGCTCTGGGCTCTTCCCTTACATTCTGACTCCTTGTCTCATGTCTCTCTTGACTTGAAATAAGGAAACAATTGGATGCAAAACATGTTCTTTAATTAAACAAAGAAAAGACTGAAATAATTCTCTTTGTTCAAGCCAGTCTGTTCTTCAACAGACCGTGAGGTCGATCACAGATTTACTGATGCTAAAATGGAGAATACGCGTTGTGCATTTACTTTACACAGAGTGAGCAGCAGCTTCTTATGGAAGTTTGATGAAGTGAAACACATTATTTGTAAGAAACACGGCCGCTGTAATAAAGCATTGTTAATCACGGACCGACCGAATGTGTAAGGAGCCTAATAATAGACTTTATGTGACCACGACTCTGAACTGAAACTGTCATGTTTTTTACATTAAAGGAGTAAGGCTACTAATCATTTGCACACATTAACAGCTGTATATTTTGCATTAAAAGTGGGCAGAATGGTTTCAGTTAAGAGAAGTGGTTCTTAACTGTATATTTTTAGACTATCATTCAGTCCGTTCGCTATTGTCTGCCACGAATTTCTCGCTGTTTTATTATAGCGGCCGAGCTTGCTTCTTCACATATATGTATCCATATCCATATCACTGGAGCTTAACATCACCAAGACCAAGGAAATGTGTTGCCATAGGGGCCGACTGCTTGATACTCCTCATCCACTATCCACACCATTGAGACTGGAAGGGCAAGTAGTGGAACAGGTTGAAAGTTTCAAGTACCTTGGTACTTTGATTGACCACCATGACTGTCACACCTTGAACCCTGCATGTTGACACAACTTACGCAAAAGGCCCAACAGCGCATGTGTCTCCTCAGAAGGCTTAAAGGATCTGAAGTGAGACAGGACATTCTATCCAGAGTATACCTGATACACTGATAGAGTCTGTCATCGCTGTCAACATCACATCTTGGTACAGCTTCCTACCAAACACATGCAAGAGAAAGCTGGCTAGGATAGCCAGGCAAGCCCTTAAGATCATAGGCATTCCTTAAATCAGCCATCTGATCTTTATATACATGCAGTGGAAAGAAAATCCAAATTCATCATCCAGGATGCCTCCCACCCCCTCCACCAAAGCTTTGAGCTATTACCATCATGAAGAAGGTTCAGAGTGCCTCTGGCTAAAAAGTCATTATACAACAAATCCTTCATTCCCAATGCAATACATATACAAAACTACAAAAAGTTTGCTACTGACACGTCACACACCCTCTGCCTTCAATCAAAAGAACATTTTCTAACATGGCAACACATTAGACAATAAAGCTTTTTTAATCTTGAATGCTTTTCTTCCTCGTATATATGGACATAGAAAATAAAGACGCTGAAGAAATTAGACTCTAAAATCTAGAAACTATGAAGATAATTAAGTGTTAAATTCCATGCACACTGTAATGACTGTAACAGAGTATATTCACTCCCCCAGAAAAATATAAGGTCAAAACCATTAAGGTGTCCTCTCCCTGTTGTTCCATGAATGTACAGTAGCCTATACTGTATAGTTACTGGTCCAGTGAACTAAGACTATCATTATAGGTTTTTATCAAAGATGCAGTGAATCCAGGATTCGGTTTCTGATCC
Organism: Perca schrenkii; assembly: GCA_025617405.1. Taxonomy (NCBI): domain Eukaryota; kingdom Metazoa; phylum Chordata; class Actinopteri; order Perciformes; family Percidae; genus Perca; species Perca schrenkii. The sequence goes on from JABUOV010000043.1 coordinate 31,954, forward strand.
GGCTGAATATTGGGCTTTTTGACGGGTTGGGTTTCTGGGGAACCTCAGAATGTTTGTCCAGCGAACCGAACCCTACGCTTGCACTACATGCGATACGCTGGTCGCCGTAATGACGGCGGCGTTGATTACAGGAAGGTGTTTACGTAGGTGGAGCGTTCAATGCAGTAGGCTGTGAGGAAGTGGACATGGAACTGGTGAGCAGAAAAAGTTGTTGTTTGGCAGAACTTTCAGTCAAAAGAAGGCCATTCAAGTCCAGCTACATGTTCAATTCTCAATGCTGATTTGTCTGGTGGTGGCGAGGACCCTAAACTATACACTACATGGCTGCTGTTACAACATCTGGTCTGAAACATCTGAAAGAATACGAGTTGTGCATGAAGGAATCTACAGACAGCAGCCAAAATGCAGAAACTTCAGGTAAATACAATGAAAAATACACTGCTGTGGATGGATTCGGTGCATCCCTAGTTTTTATAATTGTTCAATCCTCTGAAATTATAGTCCCAGTGCACATTGTGTACTAAGAATGGCAAATAAAATGGCCATGGAAGAGTTCCATAGGCCTACATGACCCTTTATTGTTAAAGAATATAAAAATAAATAAATCATCTTAAAAGATGTATTGGTCTCTGCCTTTGTTAGAACCATTATAGAACACACACATGTGTATAGCTCTATATATACTGCCCTTTCATTGCAGACTTCATTTAAAACACATTTGTCAGCCTTTTCTAATTAGCTCAACAACTGCCATAGCCTAATATATTCACCAAACTTACTATACAACAACAATATAAACAGCAGTTCATACAGCAATGTAACAGCACCAATGACAGTTACATGAATCATTTTTAAACTAATAGTCACAATGTTAAAATATTAAAAGTATTTAACTGAACAGCAATATGCACCTGTTGTATTTTAATGCAGGCTGATAATAATAATAAGGTAAACCCACTGCTGAGTGAACAGAAAAGGCTTTAATTAATCAGGATTAATAAATCCTAGCCTGGTCAGGAGCATGCTAGCTGCACAAGCAGGTGCCTCTACTTTCGTGAAAACCAATTCAAGACTTAAGTCATCCAGTATAACTGGGATATCCCGACTTAACCCGCTATCTAGGTTTTGTGAAATAGCCCTCAGGAGTGATTAGGCTAAATGCCATCTAAATAACATCTACTGACTGGGCAGCTGAGATAAAGGCCTGTGTTGCTAAATATTTGTGGAGGTGCACATTAATCCGACCATGAATGTGGCACACCCAGTTTTTCTTTCAGGCTCCATTCCTGCTCCTCCTGACGGTCCTCCATGGGAAACAGGAGGAGCCGACAGGTCAGGCTCCATTCCTGCTCCTGGTCCTCCTGGGGAACCTGACAGGTCCGTTGGGTTTCCCTGGAGGAGTGTCTGTTTCAGGTCGACAGGTCTGTTGGTTTCCCTTTGTTTTAAAGACGTCATTATGGCCAACTCCTTAATCAGGGCTCAGCTATATAAGACAGACCACGTATGTGAGAAGAACACTCATGCACATTTCTGCCTCAAGCAGTTGATTACAGTTCATTACCTTCAGTTTGAAGCACTGTCAGGAGACCCTTTGTGCCTTGCCTGCTTTGTGACTGGGGAATTCGTTCTTAGAGAGAGAATGTTCAGGTTTTCATGGTATTCTTTTCAATGGTAAATTACCATGAGCTGGGGTCTCATTTATAAAACTATGCATAGGATCTTTACTAAAAGTATACGTACGCCCAAAAGCCCAAAAAATCAGATTCATAAAACTGTGCATATGCACATCTGTAAGCAATGTTCCTTTTATAAATCACAGATTACCGACAAGTGTATGTACATGAATCAGCCTCTTATCCCACCCTGTACACGCCCATTTTTAACCATAAATATTCAATGCAAAGCACCTCATGAATGCTGATCAGTATGTTAATGACCCTGGCAGGAGGGTTGGCCTCCGCCAGGGCTGCGCTTTGTCACCAATCCTGTTTGTAATATTTATGGACAGGATATCGAGGCGTAGTCGGGGTGGGGAGGGGTTGCGGTTCGGTGGGATGGGGATCTCATCGCTGCTCTTTGCAGATGATGTGGTTCTGATGGCATCATCGGCCTGTGACCTTCAGCACTCACTGCATCGGTTCGCAGCAGAGAGTGAAGCGGTTGGGATGAGGATCAGCACCTCTAAATCTGAGGCCATGGTTCTCAGCAGGAAACCGATGAGTGCCTACTCCAGGTAGGGAATGAGTCCTTACCCCTAGTGAAGGAGTTCAAGTACCTTGGGGTTTTGTTCGCGAGTGAGGGGACAATGGAGCAGGAGATTGGTTGGAGAATCTGCGCAGCGGGTGCGGTATTACATTCAATTTATCGCACCGTTGTGACGAAAAGAGAGCCGAGCCAGAAGGCAAAGCTCTCGATCTACCGGTCAGTTTTCGTTCCTACCCTCACCTATGGTCATGAAGGCTGGGTCATGACCGAAAGAACGAGATCCAGGGTACAAGCGGCCGAAATGGGTTTCCTCAGGAGTGTGGCTGGCGTCTCCCTTAGAGATAGGGTGAGAAGCTCAGTCATCCGTGAGGAGCTCGGAGTAGAGCCGATGCTCCTTCGCATCGAAAGGAGCCAGTTGAGGTGGTTCGGGCATCTGGTAAGGATGCCCCCAGGCCGCCTCCCTAGGGAGGTGTTCCAGGCACGTCCAGCTGGGAGCAGGCCTCGGGGAAGACCCAGGACTAGGTGGAGGGATTATATCTCCAATCTGGCCTGGGAACGCCTTGGGATCCCCCAGTCGGAGCTGGTTAATGTTGCTCGGGAAAGGGAAGTTTGGGGTCCCCTGCTGGAGCTGCTCCCCCCGCGACCCGACACCGGATAAGCGGAAGAAGATGGATGGATGGAGACTGATAGCTCTTCAGCATTTTCTTGTGATGTTTTGATTGCCCTTAACACACAGTTTATGTTCATGTTTGATTTATTGTTTGAGTTTTTGTCATCTCATTGCAGAACACACACAGACACACACACAGAGACAGACACACATGCACAGAAACACTGTTTGAGTTTCATACTCATTTCTTTTCTGAGTTTAGAACAGATGTGTATTTAGTTTCTTTAAAGTGACAGATTTTCAGCATTCACACACACCGTCTCTCAAGTTTTGATTGTCCTTAACGCACAGAATTTATGTTCATGTTTGATTTATTGTTATTGAGTTTTTGTCATCTCATTGCAGAACACACGCACACAGACGCTGTGGCGGGACAAGAATGGACCAGAATGAAATTGCAGTGAAAACCCACTAATTTCTTTGTACAGCAAAATAAAGAGTGCAGCGGTGTAGATCCCTTGTGGCGTGGCTAGTGTGCAGGGTTGGTTTAGGTCTTGGGGAATTCTGCTGGGTAGGCGAGTTGCAATAGGCGAGGTGAAGTAGGGGGCTCACCAGTGAAGTTGGGCAAGGAGGGGACAGGAGACCTTTAGTTCCAGTGGAGATTGAAGAGTCATTCAGCTTCAGTCGTCCTTGGCTTGGTTTATGGGCTTTCTGGGTGCAGGAAACAGAGCAGTGTTTAGCTTGAGTGGCAAACACAGACTAACCTCCCTTAGTTGGTGTGGCTCCTTTTGTTCTGGCCTCACAAGGGCAAACGAGAGGCAGCTGGAGGCAGTGATTGGTGGTTACCAGCCGTGTCTTGTTGTAGGATGGCTTCTTGGCCATGTGATTGTTTTGCCAAACACAATGGGAGACCTTTGAAGGCATGTTCCCGATTCAGGGGCCATTTGGCCACAATGTGTACAGAGACACACACATACAGACACACGCAAAGACACACACACACACACACACACACACACACAGACACACAGCAGCAAAGAAACTGAATTGAACCCACGATACTTTAAGCTAGAGACTCCAAATAAAATTCAAGCCGACATCAAGACATTAAGATATCAAACCATGTTTCTGTTATCACTGTTTACGTTTCATGCTCATTTATTTTCTGAGTTTATAACAGATGTGTATTTAGCTTCTCTAGAGTGATAGCTTTTCAACATTCACGCACATTTTCATAAGTGCAACATGTATATATTTTTTTTGCATTATCTTCTTAGAAAAGGTGCAGTCAGAAGAGAAGTGTTTTTAGCCTGCGGTGGACGATGACTTTCAGCTGTCCTCTGATGTCAACAAAAACCTCGTTCCACCATTTAGGATCCAGGACGGCAGACGGGATTCCGTTGTTTCAGGATTTCTGTCCATCGGGGATGGACATGAAACTCTCCAGCGCTTCACAAGAAAATAAGATGAGAGAAATTTCTGAAAAACCCAACATAGTTATGTCCACTGTAATAAAATAAAAGAAAACAAAGTTGATACAAACATTTAACCCTCCTGTTGTTAAATTTGACCCATTTTCAAAAAGTTTCTATTTCAGAAATTTGGGTTTTCTTTCAACTAAATTGTCAAAAAAAATAACGCGGGTGGTTCCCTACAACGCTCTTCCCAACTAAAATAAATGATCAGTTCACTAATTTCATTAAATTTGGGTGTTTTATTCAGTGGCGTAACGAACCAACACCGGACCCCTATGCAGGATTATCAAGGCGGGCCCCCCTACTACAGCACGTGATGACGGTGCAATGTCCCTGAGTAGGCTACCATGAATAGGACAGGAGAGGATCATAGAGACACAGCATATAAGAGATGAGAATCTGGAGTAGCCTACGCGCACCACAACAACAACAACAAAACACTGGTGAATGTGCACCATAACACATGAAAAAACACACTAGGGCAGTCCCTCCAGGATTTCATGGCTTTTTTATTTGGGTTTGTTGCGGCCCAAAATGCCTGATTTCACGGGAGCTTTTGTAAAAAATTGTGATAAAAGTTGCGATGGCTTTTGTATGTTTGTTGCAATGAAGTTGCAGAAGACAGTGAAAGTTGCAAAAAAAGTTGCAATTTTTTTTGTATAGTCTGGTTTTATTCAATTTCATAGCATTTGAAAAAAAATAATAAAAGAACGTTGAAAAAAATCACAAAAATGCCGGAAAAAGCTAGCCTGACAAGCCAGAGCCACATCAAGATGTTGGGTCTGGGAACTCACCATTGGCAGGGCTCGATCCGAGGGGCGGGATAAACAGTTGTCTTTCAAATTCCCTCTGCACGTAATAGGATAGCGCTACAACCAGGCAGAGCAACGAAGAAGGTAGCGGAGCTAGTTGATAGATTACATTTTTGCAGTATCCGGTCTGCAAATCCCTGAACACATCTTCCTTTATTAAGAATGATTTCAGTGCCGTTCTTTGTTCTTTTCTCAAAGAAAAGCTGAACTCCAAGTCAGCCATAAGCCCCGACCACCGACTCTATACACGATGTGATTGGTCTGACCAGAGTTTGGTTTTTCCAGCTCGCAAGTCAACAGAGAGTGCCTAAACCCCCCTGGCTGCAAAATAACTCTTGCTGCCACTAGAGTGCATCTAGATTTCTAGGCTAGGAAAAAGCTTCAAAAAAGCGCAGAAAAAAAAATCTACAAAAATATTGAAAAAGTGACAAATCTTGGGAAAAAAATGTATCTATAAAAACATCAAGAAAAGTGACCAGCGGCCTGTACTACGGAGCAAGATTTGGGGTAACCGAGGTAACTTCAGGTTCAACCCACGGTTTTGTGTATCACAACGGTGGATCACTTGTTACCGGGGTAAATCGCCGTTGTCACTTACGCTGAACACCTAACCTGGTCGGGAGCAGGTGTAGGGGGAATTGGAACACAGTAAAAGGAGTATATTGCACAATATCATAAAAAAATAAAAACCACTACACATTATCCTACTTCACATTTATTCCTTCAGTCATACACCTCCCTACACCTTATTTAATTGGGTTATTACCATAGGAATGAATCAGTTTTTTGCTCGGTTGGTTCTGACATTAGGGTATCCATATCTCAACCAGAAGGGAGCGGTTTGAACTCCACTGAAAGTGGATGGGTTGTATCCATACAAACCTTATCTGCCTTCTGTGCCAGTCTGGTCAGATATAGTTGGTACAGGTCTACCTGTTGCCTACCAATGATTTTTCTACCGGTTTTAACAATCTGGCCCTTTTTAAAAACGGCATCAGCATACTGATCCCAGGATAATTTATGATCAATAATGAGACCGAGATATTTGCACTCCGTCACCATCTCTATCTCCTCTCCTCTTATCAGAGTCAGAGTGGGTGAGGGAGCCACACGTCTAAAATCAAATACCAATTCCTTGGACGTATTCAACTGCAACTGGGAGGCTTCACACCAGTCAGCAAATTCCTGCAACACAGTTTCATCTCGCTCCAGTAAACTAATCACAGCAGTATCATCTGCAAATTTAATTATATGACGTCCTGGGTAGCTACTGCGACAACAATCAGTGTACAATATATAGAGCAGTGGTGACAAGACACTACCTTGTGGTGTCCCAATTGAAGTAAAGCGGACCCCAGATAATGTGTTTCCCACCCTTATTCTTTGTGGCCGCCCACTCAGGAAATCCCAAATTCATTTAATTAATGTTGGGTTTAGCTTGAAACTGTCTCTAAGTCTGTTTGCTAAAATGTGTAGGTGGATTGTATTGAATGCTGATGAAAAGTCTGCAAATAAAACAAGCAAGCATGCGTTTTACAACCCTCCAGGTGGCTATACAAATAATTTAAAAGCACTGCAATGGCATCGTCCATGCCCCTCCCAAATCTATAGGCAAATTGTAAAGGGTCAAGGGCATGTCTACAGGAGTCAGTGATGTGTGTTTTAATGATCCGCTCAAGTGATTTAACTAACAGAGAAGTGAGAGCGACATTCTCTGGTGGGTATTTTTATGAAACATATAGATTTTCAACAGAGGTAATTATGTATAGGCTATTTGTCGGCTTCTTGAGTCGTATGTTGCCAATGCGCACATCACTTTGAATTATGTTTTTATAATTTTTATTTTCTCCCACGATTGCTTACCACTGCTAGGGTTGCAACTGAAATAGAAGGCTAAAGCAACGACAGTTTATAGAAAGCACAAGCATAATTATCATCAGATCTATTTCCTGACTGATGAGGAAGTGATATTGATAAGCGTTGTGATTTACACATCTACAGCGTCAGCTTTCCTTCTTGTTTTAGAAGCAGCGACTGTATTGTGGTTTGCCTGTAAAACCGTGTTTGTGTTCTTCATATTTATGTAAAATTATAGTTTGCTCTTCTTATGTAAAATATGCTGCTCTGGTAGATGTTTGCGATTGGTCGTGCTGTGCAAACCCCGCCCCTTTTATGTGAACGCGTGTCTCTAGATTGGGAACCCTGAGTGGACTGAACTAGTTGATAACCAGCGTCGTGATACAGCTTATGAGGGACCGTGGTTGCTAGGTTAGGTGAAGCCGGGGAACTGAAATACATCCAGGACATGTTGATCTGGATTCCTAGTACAGGCCTCTGATGTTAAAAAAAGAACAAAACATTGCATAAAAGTTTTAATTTAAAATTTTGACCCAGGAAAAACAAAAAGTTGCATGGTCAACGGGAAGACAATACAGGGATTAAAAAGTTCCCTCATAAATTTTACATCAGAGATGATTCTCTTTTATGAAGTGAAAGCAGCAGCTGATCCGTCAGGGTGAAATAAAAACACGTGAACCACAGAAAACAATGTCAGCCTTGGTCTTTATTAAAGAAGCTGAGAAAGACTCAGTTCACATGTTACAGCTTCTGGTTCTGGTTTCATTGGCAACTGCTGCTGATCACGTTTCCATGTTCGTCCACTTCCTCCGTGATGGTGATCACCTTCGTTGTCTTGGTGGTGGAGGAGGTCTTGGTGGTGGTGGCGGTCTTGGTAGTGCTGCAGAACAGAAAATAAATAACTCATTTCATGAGACTTCAACTAGTGGGTTTTATAATTGTAAAAATACATGTTCAGCGTCAGTCAGCGTCCACTAAAAGTTCTGTTTTTGCTGCTGACAGACTCAGATTATTATAACATTATGGGATGGATCCCTACAGAAATAGACCTTTTAGTTAAAGAGTAAAATCCTTTTAGGTTAACATGAAATCACCATCACCAAACTCCACCAGACTCCATGTAAATAATCAGGACTTTTAGCGTGTATAGAGCCAGCATATCTCCACCAGACTCCATGTAAATAATCAGGACTTTTAGCGTGTATAGAGCCAGCATATCTCCACCAGACTCCATGTAAATAATCAGGACTTTTAGCGTGTATAGAGCCAGCATATCTCCACCAGACTCCATGTAAATAATCTGGACTTTTAGCGTGTATAGAGCCAGCATATCTCCACATGTAAATGGGTGAATTAAGAGTTTATTCTAACCAAACCAGAGTGATGATTGTTGGAACAGTGGAAAGATGAACCAAGAGGGCTTTTGGTAGTTTTATCTAGTTTCTGTCCACTTTGAATGAAGTGTGTTTTACGATGATAAAAGTCTGGTGTCTGGTTTGGTGATGGACGACTGTAGACTCGGCTCACCTCTCTCCGTCCAGCAGCCTCCTGTACTCGGCGATCTCCATCTCCAGTCTGGTCTTGATGTCCAGCAGCTCGGCGTACATGGCCCTGTGGTTACCCAGGTCGGCCCTGAGGTGGGACAGCTGCTCCTCCAGACCCTCCACCTGTCTCTGGTAACCTGCTATCATGTTGGCGTAGCGGCTCTTGGTCTCAGCCAGTCTCACCTCCACAGCTCCTTTCTGTTGAGGAAGAGGGAAGTCAGGCCAGCTGTGTTCAATGATTACCGTCACTTTGATTTACAGTAAGAGAGCCCTTTAGTACTTAACAAAACACCTCAAACCTTGTACATTCAAACCAATACAGAAGGCCAACTCTGCCAGAAGAGAACCAAATTAATAAAAAGCTCACATGAAAGTCATCGTCAAAGTTATGCAAACATCTATTGTATTTTATCAGCTCTAACTTTTCTTCACTTATCTCTATTTTCCTGGCAGAAATGGTTAGCACGGGAACGATTAACTTTAAGGGTTCATCCTATTCATTCTGCACATACACTTATTCTTATTGTTACGGTTTCTGCACTACAATGGTAGTGTTACCACACTGCACATACCTGTACATACTGTACATATCTGTCTTTATGGTTCATACTGAATATGCATATTTATTCTGTTTCTTATAATATATTCTGTTAATACACTGCATATATCTATATTATTTTACTACTATTATAATGTTACTACTGCTACATTGCACATATCTTTACATGTTGTTCATACATTGTTCATATTACATAGCCATATTTATTCTGCTCTTATAAGGTAACTGCTAATACACTGCACATATTTATATTTAATTTATGTTACTCTAAACCACCTTCTGTATACTACTGTCTACAGTGCATTATATTTCTTGTCCTGTCTATACTTGTATATCACGTTGCACTTTTTCTGCTTTTTATTTGCACTTCTGGTTGGACACAAACTGCATTTTGTTGTCTTTGTACTTGTACTCTGCACAATGACAATAAAGTTTAATCTAATCTAATCTAATCTAATCTAATCTAATCTAAAATATCAGAATTCAGTCGTCAATAACAGACTGAAGGAATAATTTTTGTGTTGTTTTGTTTCCAATTTAGATTTTGGAAATAGATCCCAAAATGCAGAAACAATGTTACATTTGATGACTTGATGAAGTTGAGAGATTTAGTGTTTTCTTACCTTGCTGGTCTCAGACTGCAGTTTGATCTCCAAAGACTGAAGAGTTCGTCTGACCTCTGAGATCACAGTCTTGGATGTCTGCAGAGTCTCGGTGCTCACAGCCACCTCTGTGTTCAGCTCGGCTGACTGTGAAGAACAATCAATGATGTTATTGATCAAATATCAGGGAATCAGAGCCCAGCAGGATGTAGAGTTATCTCACCAGAACAGCAGAAGTTAGGAAACTAAAAAATAAGTTGAAAACTAAAACTTACAGTTTTTTCCAACTGCTTACACACGTTTTCAAAACTATGTCTCCTTTTTTCAAAACTCTACACACAATTCCTAAAACTGCTCACACAAAATGCAAAATGCCTCACATCTCATTCAAAATTAAACACTGCATTCCAAATACCATAAACACATCTCAAAATGAAGCATTTGCATCAAATGGCAAACACTTTTTTCATAATAGTAAATTTTTGGATATACCATGTACACACTGTTGTTCTAAATCTAAAGCTCTTTTGTCTTTCATAGGTTTATATCTACATTTACAATATTCTAGAGAGAAAGTCATCTGCTGAGAGGGGTTGAAAATTGCACTGTAAAAAAAACAATGTAATGTTACAGTAAAACAGAAAATATTTATTGGGCACAACTTTACGTTAGTAAGAGTAGCTCAGTGTTGTATACAGTAGCATGAAACAAGAAAACAAAAGTACAAACGTATGTAAAACAAAGGTATCATTTTTAGAATAAAGAATATGTGTGTGTTTGTGTGTGTGTGTGTGTGTGTGTGTGGTGAGTGTTTGTTTGTGCTTGTGTGTCGGGCGGGGGGGGACAGAATTGTATGCACTTTGTGCAAAACAAAGTCTGATTGATTAGTAATGCTGAAATAGTCATTAGATAGTTGCATGCAGTATGGATGCCACTGTAAAGCTACTCAAGATGGGCTTCTCTCCCTGATCTCATCAGAGATGGCTCTCCTTCTTCCTCTTCTTCCCTCCTCCTCCTCCTCCTCCTCCTCGTTGTTATCCCTTGTCTATCCCTCCTACTTCCCTTGCTTTCTGTCTATTGTTGGCATCCATTGTTCAAAACAGGTAATCTGACCTTTGACCTTTGTATAGGCCTATACTAAAGCAATGATTGGTTAGTGTTCAGTTATGACATAATGTGTTTGCAAATGTGAGGAGTGTGCGTGTGCCCTGGTAAATAAGTGTAGCATTTTGATTGGTTGTGTTTAGAAATGGATAGCAAGTCACTTCCTGTTAGATTTTTGTGTCCTAGGTAGAGAATTGTGTGTAATGTTTTGAAAAAAGTGTTATATGCAATTGAAAGCTGAGTGAAAGGCTGAGAAACAGCTTCTGGTTTTGGAGATTTGCTGGGTAGTTTTGCACTTTGAGTGAGAGGTTTCAAAAATCGTGTGACATGAAAAGATTTTGTGTGTAAGCAGTTGGAAAAAACTGTAAAAAACGTTGGCACGCAGAAACTTGAGTGAAGATAATTATCTCTTCTGAAGAGTGAATAATGATGTTTTTAATTCTCAGTGTCCTCATTGGTTACTAGTTACTACACAAAACAAGTTATAAAAACTTTCTAAACTAAAAGTAAAAAGACAGTGCTGGCCTAAAGGTTAGAGAAGTGAGTTTATGACCAGGAGGTTGCAGGAAAAAGGACTTAGTGGTAGCTTTAGCATTTTAGCGTTTCAGCATTCACAAGCATTTTCTGCAGGTTTCTCCAAAAGTTAAAAACTAAAACTTAAAAAACCACAAAGTTTTAAAACTTGAAAACAATAAAAAACAAAGATGTTAGTTGTGTAAGTTGAGCTGCATCAGGTTTTGGACAGCATGGGGCAGCAGTGAGCCCATTCAGGGCAGGAAACAGGACTTTGTTGTCTCACCTTGGTCTGGAACCAGATCTCCAGCTCTTGGCGGTTCTTGTTGGCGACGGTCTCATAGTGTTCTCTGATTCCAGCCATGACGGTGGACAGGTCCTGCTGCGGAGCGGCGTCCACCTCCACGTTCACCTGGCCTCCTACCTGGGCTCGCAGGGCCAGCAGGTCCTGCAGGAAGACACCGGTTAAACTTCTGTCTTTTTATCTTTTTATTAGCGCCCGAGCACCAAAGTGCCAGGGACCTATTGTTTTTGAAAGGATAATGTATTATTTTTATTTTTGTGGGGGTTGGGATGCTCGCAAAAATCGTCACAAACGTCAGAAGTGGCGAAAATTTAAAAGTTGTGCAGTGATTGGGCTCAGGGGCGTGGCCAGCGCCTCCTAACACACGCCATGGTTCAGAAAAAGTTTCTTTGATGTTCACGTAATTTGGTGGAAACATATTACTTATCTTCAGGAACATATACAATTTTTATGAAATTTTTTCACCTGATGGGATGTTGGCCATCTTGGATTTTGCACGTTCATTTTCATTTTACTAACACGTTTGAGAGGACTTATAGCCTAAAGTCCTCTCAAACCTGTTTGTTTGTTCAAAAACTCTCAAAACGTTGTAGCCACTTTCAAAGTAGTAATAGTTTTTCAGAGTTCATTTGTGGTTGGGCGTGACATGGTGTCCGGTCATCGCCTCTTGCAGCTTTAATTTATCTTCCCGTCTGGTTTCAGCGTTCTCACCTCATCATGGTTCTTCTTGAGGAAGATGAGTTCCTCCCTCAGACCTTCGATCTGCATCTCCAGGTCAGATCTTGCCAGAGTCAGCTGGTCCAGGACTCTCTTCAGCCCGGCGATGTCGGCCTCCACTGACTGACGCATGGCCAGCTCGTGCTCATACCTGAATAAACAAACAGGAGAATGAGTTCCAGAAACTCAGCTGAGTGTTGACCATGTCTGGACGTTAAAGGAAACTAAGTCTCACTTGACTCTGAAGTCGTCGCTGGCCAGCCGGGCGTTGTCGATGGCAAGGAGAAGGCCAGCATTTCCACGAGCAGCGGAGTTGATCTGAAAAGTTCAAAAAGTTAGGAACTTCAAACTAAAATGTTAAAAGAACTCAAAAAGCGATACAACAACATGTTATTTTAGACATTATTAGACATTATCTATTTCATTCATATGTTACACAACTTTTATGGAGCTAAGACTTTTACATGAGTAAAGATGTAAATGTTTTCACACAAGAGATTTGAGGAAATCTTTTCAGCTTTAGGGCCAAATTGTCTCTTTAAACATTGCTCTGGGACAAGTTTATGCATCACTATTAAAAAATATACCCTGACGCAAGAAAGACAGGGAAGAGAGCTTGGGACACTTATCATTTGCCTCTCTGTGTATAATTGAAGAATTTTCAGCATTATTGGCCAAATTTTCGTTTTACACAACGCTCTAGGACAAATGTAAAAACTGAGTTTGTTCTGAACATTTCGATACAAATTCCTTAAAAGGTGAATCTAAGAAGATATGTAGGAATTGAGAAAATGCCCTTAGAGTTCAGAGTTTCTGTGCTCACCTGGTCCTGCAGGTCTTTGATGCGGACGTAGTACGCGGTCCCGTCGTGGGCTGCAGGTTTAATCTTGTTCTCCAGGAACTGTCTGATCTTCAGCTCCAGGTCAGCGTTGGCCCTCTCCAGGCTGTGCACCTTGTCCAGGTAGGACGCCAGGCGGTCGTTGAGGTTCTGCATGGCCACTTTCTTGTTGTCGGAGATGTCGGCGGCGTCAGACAGGTTGAAGGAGCCGCCAGCACCGGCGGCAGAGGAGGAGGAGAAGGAGGCCTTGGAGACACGGATTCCCGTCCCTCCGGCTCCTCCGTACACGCTGCCGGCCCCCATGCTGCCGACACGGCGGGAGGAGGAGGAGGAGGAGGAGGAGGAGGACATGAGGCTGCTGCGGCTGGAGAAGTAGGTCATGGCTGAGGGTCGGCTGGTCGTTGGCTCTGAGCGGAGAGTGAAGAGCTGCTGGGACCAGGGCTCCTTTTATGTCTCAAAATGAGGCTGGGGCGCAGGGTGGGGAGGGATGCCAAACTGGCCCGGTGGGTCACATGAAGCCCCGGGGCCCAGAGAGTAAACTGGTCAGAGCTGAACAGGCGAGGTCCAGCAGGTCGGGGCTCTGAACTCTTCACTTATATTCTGACTCTTTCTCTCATGTCTCTCTGCAAAAAGTTTCTTTAATTAAACAAAGAAAAGACTGAAATAGTTCTCTTTGGCAATGAAAAAGGAAGGGTCAATACTACAGAGCCACGAAGATTAACCGATCAGGTGTCAACTATTAAATTAATCTCCAACTATTTAGATAATCTATTAATCAGTTGGAGTCATGTTTTATGTAAAAACAGTGAAACCTGTGAGATGTCAACTTGTTAAATGTGAATATGTTTCTACTTTTTCTCTCCTCTTGGAAAGGAAGCTGAAGATCTTTACATTGTGGACAAAACAAGACATTTGAGGCTGTGGCGTAGCCACGGCTGTGCCAGGGGTGTGCTGGTGCCACCCAGAGTGGCACCTAAAAATCAGATGCAGAATTATTTTTTAGAGTCTTAATAAAGAAATGTTTTTTATAATCTTGGGATATTGTCGTTTAATACAATAATTGTTCATTTTAAATATAATTTAATCTCTAAATTGTCACATTGTCCACTACGGAGCACAGGAGGAGGGGATAGCCTGACTGCTGGGAATACAGGATAGCATCAAATACCCTAGCATTAGATAACTGCAGAACACAGGGTAAATAACTACATATCTGTCTTTAATACTGTGCATATATCAACAAATGTCAAAGTCTGGAAATACATCCGTTAAGCTCTCGCGCAATCGTTACCCTTAATGTCCTCATTATCGGTCCCAACTTTAATACTGTTCATAACAAAACCTGCATGAAGAAACGTTGGTTTATACCCATTACACTTTCATCAGCCAATTGTATCTTGGGGGGGGAGGGGATACCAGTAGTTGATGCTGTGATTTTGGCAAGGTGTTAACAATCACAATATGTTGTAAACATATAAATACTGCAGTACCCGTGCGTAATGCTGCATGATGGCACTGCTGGCCCTGCAGGAGGACTACGCCAATGGAAGAATCAGGAGAGAAAGAGACTTCAGGGACCATGACGATGACTGGCTAATATAATTAATGGCGTTTTTCCATTACATGTAACCTACTCGCCTCGCCTCGCCTCGACTCGGCGCACTGTGCGTCCCTTTTCCATTGTAGATTTTAGTGCCGCCTCAGCGTGGCTGGTCGTCATAGCGACTGCCACACTGTAAACAACATGAAATCAACAAGATAGTTAACTTTTCCTGCTCCAGATTTCCCACCGTGGTCAGAAAGAACAGAGGAGACACTTTGGTTCTCTCTCTATATGACTCTAGAGTCACTACTCGCTGCCGAGCTAATCGCCGTCACTCTCTCACTTCTCCCTCGCTCACCAGCTACACACACACACACACGGCGACTCGACACACACACCAGCGCACAAGTATAACCATCAGGCCACTTGTATGCTATGGAGAAAGCTCTGCTTGGAGCCTCCGGCAGCAAAAAAACACCGCTGGCTAAACTATTTAAAAATGCCGTCTGTCGCTAGCAATGCAGTGATCAGTGACGATTCTTTCCGACCAGTCAGCAGCCTGCAGGGTTTCACGTCACCTTCTCGGCTCGCCTCAGCTCGCTTGGAACCTCGACTGAGGAGGTACTCAAAAAAATACCTGTTAGCAGGTACCAGGTACTTTTTTTCGTAATGGAAAACCAAAAAAGGCGAGTAGAGTAGGTACCATGTAATGGAAAAGCGCCATTAGATTCCCTAAAGCTGGGCTCTTGGATCTACTGTATATAATTAAAGGTAATGAACTGTAATCAACTGCTTAAGGCAGAAATGTGCATGAGTCTTCTTTTTCACATACGTGGTCTGTCTTATATAGCTGAGCCCTGATTAGGGAGTTGGCCACAATGAAGTCTTTAAAACACTTCATGGGACCTGTCAGTCCACACAGAGCCCCGAGGAACAGACATCCAGTTGGACCACAAACGCCTCACAGCTCACAGCTCTGCCCTCAGGAGAGACGATTAAGAAACTACTCACGAAATGACAGGTATGTTGAGATGTTATCACAGCTGAGGGGCTGAGAGATTATTTTCACTGTCAATTAATCTGTGAATTATTTCCTCGAAGAATGGATTAGTTGTTTGTTCTCTAAAATGTCAGAAAATGGTGAAAAATGTGAATGAATGTTTTCCAAAAGTCCAAGATGACGTCCTCAAATGTCTTGTTTTATCCACATCTCCCAGGGGAGAGAAGAAACTAGAACATATTCACATTTAACAAGCTGACATCACACAAGTTTACCTAATTTATCATAAAAAATGACTCAAATTGAATAATAGATTATCTAAATAGTTGGAGATTAATGTAATAGTTGACAATAACTAATCCATTCATCTCTGCAGCTCTGGTTTTTAAGTCCTCTAGAATCAAAGGAAGTTCTGAGTGCCAGCCTTCCTTTTTTTATTGCCGAAGAGAATTATTTCAGTCTTATCTTTGTTTAAAAGGGTGATAGAATGATTATATAGGGTATTTCACACTGTTCCTTATGGTCTCCTAATGGGGTATGTAACATTAGTTGGGCTTAAATTGGCCTGGTTGATATTTTATTGGCCCTTATGCATCCCTGTGTTTTGGCCCTATTTGTAACAATAGCTTTTCTTCCAAATATGGTATGCTCGTGAATATTTAGATGAGCTGCGCGCTGATTGGTTGAGCAAATTGCCATATGCAGACATTAGAGATGCGTGCTGATTGGTTGAGCGAATCCCCAATACACACACATTAGAAACGCGACAGAATCTCATATTCCAGACACTGCAATTTTTCCTTACCAAATTCACTTCTGAGACTTTTTTATGTGAGAAATCAACTATATAAAGCTCAAATATGGGCCGTTTTACGAAAATCGATGGCTAATTGCAAATATGGTAAGACTGTGTGTCGGTCTTCAGCGGCGGTGCTGCTGCCCCCCCCGCCCGGCTAGCCTTCCTTCACAGACCCCGGCCTGCTGTGAGCTCCGTTAGGCTGGCAGCCCTGACAGAGCTCCAGGGCCTGCAGCTCCCCTCTTCCTGCTAGCTAAATGGCCCGTTGTGTGAGAGTGAGAGCGCGGTCAGCGAGCTTGTTACACCAGCAATCTCTTACCACATGTTACACACAATGTCACGCCACTTAGCTATACAACATCTAAATGTCTTATAAAGCTAACAACGGTGTCCAATTTCAAGTTAATTAATATTTGTGAAGTTTAGCTAGGTGTTTCGTTAGCTGCGACTGTCCCTTCAATCCTATCTATGTGTAGCTACAAATCACGGCTAGTTAGCTTCATTTTTGTAATGTAATTCAAGTATATTTACAGTTTGAATTTCGTCACGGCAGTTACACAACATCTAACTAAATGTCTTATAAAGCTAACAACGGTGTCCGATTTCAAGTGAATTAATATTTGTGAGCTGTAAGGGTTTCGTTAGCTGCGACTGTCCCTACAATCCTATGTGTACAGAATTTGGCTAGTTAGCTTCATTTTTGGTCGTAATTCGAGTATATTTACAGTTTAAATTTCGTCACGTGTTGAGTAAAATAAAGTTGTAACAGTGCTGATTTTAATAACCATGTACGTTTTATGTTTTAAGTAATAAATTGTATGCTGTAACCAGGTTATGAAAATAGGAATGAATGTATTTGACTGTAAAGAATAGGTCCAGACCATAGACTGTTAATATTAGTGGACAGAGCATGTGTGACGTCACCCATTGGTTTGTGGAGAGCTGATATGAGTCGTCGAGTTTGTGTTTATGGGCGCAGCCATCGTGGTTGCGGATGTGACGTTTTTAGACGAGAAGGAGGAGTGAAGGAGGAGCCGTAGACAGTTGGGCGGTATCTGATTGTATTTTTTTTTTTTTGAGCAACGCTGTTTACACCCTTCGTTACGTTACACACGTTCACTGGCAATCTGGATGCAACTTCTGCTGAAAGCTAGCATACATAATTCAAGGTAAGATTTAGCATTGCTAGGTTTTAAATATATCTTTGTCCCATAGTCATATAAGAGGAGTCACAATGTAAAGTAAATGTATCTGAAGATATCATGTAAATTGTCTGTAACGTTAGCTAGCCACTTATGGTAAAACATGCTAACGTTCATTTTCTGCAAATTGAAGTTTAGCTACGTTTTCCTAATTTAAACGTAGTGTCAGCTAAATGCAAAACGGTGATTGTCAATGCTTATCATTATCTAACGCTAACTAATAGCAAATGTTTAACCAAGTTTCTTAGAACGTTTGGCTAACTGTAATAACCATAAAGCACCGATAAAGTCTTGCTACTGTTAGCAAGTATCATCAGTCTATGGTTGGTGCATTTAGACTTTACATGCTTTTAAGAGCTAACGTTATCAGAAATAAGATAATTTAACTGACTTAAAGTTACACTAAAGAACAATACACTGTTGTTAATTCATCTGTATTCTCCTAGATAATTAATGAAGTACAGTTACATGCTAGTGTGCATATATATTTAACTATGAGGGGCTCAAATGGAAATTGATGACTCTTTTTCTTTCTTTCAGAAATAGGAGTGTGGAGAGCCACGATGGCATCTGCACCCAACCCAATTCCTCAGAATTAAGTAATAGTTACTTTTCTTTTTCCACTGTGCATTACAGACAACCAACAGACTGTCACACTATGCTCACTGTAATTTGTAAAGGCAGCTTTTATTTCTTTACCCAGGCATTTGGACTTGACTGAACAGTGTTGCACAAGTGCTTTAAGCTTTATATGTTAAGCTATATTTTTATATTGTGGTTTGTAATGTCAAACATTTCTACTGTAATTAACAATATGGCACTAGTGATTCAACTACCTCTTTTTATTATGCAGACTTCACTTGTGACAGTGAAGTTTGCCTTTACCTTGACCCACAGCAGTGATTTATGTGTGGAATTTACACTGGATTGTAAAAGGTGAACTACATTATTTAATTAATCACTTTAAACATAATGTTAAAAATATTGCCAGTGTTTGTGGTTTATGTTGTTTTTGAAGTTAATGCCCATTTCAATGTGAAATAAAGGTCTTTCTAAAGCTACATTTGTTGTTTTTCTGAAGTAACTATAGGAACATACAGTATTGTAGTCATACAAGACATTGGTAATTTGATAGAATGTATAATAGATTAAAAGTGTCTATTTGGGCTTCAATCAACATAAATGATTTCTTAAATGTTACCATACTTACTTGAATGTTGACAAAGGATCAGCAAAATGTAGTTTGTGCTTTTGTGTGTCTTTATGTACTTGTCAATTTTAATCACCATGAAAACACTTCACCAAAATCCTTTTAGATTAATTTATATATTTGAATATATTTTAAATACGTAGTCAAGTGTTTAGTAGGTAATTGAAAATGCACTAGGTGCTGTTTAATCTATGTAGGGTTATTGTAAATTCATTATAACAAAAAGTATGATCACAAATTGTAAAGAAAAAAATAAACAACTTATTCAACAATTTACTGCACTGATATTTAAGTATGAAAACTAAAAACATACAAGGACATGCAATGTCAATATCTAATTCTAACAGTTTAATCCTATACATAAAATATCTCAATTATATGCCTTATACATATTTCTAAAGTGCTAACTTTTAGGTTTGAATGGTGAACAGAACGCAGAGCCAGGAGTGTGAATTAACAGGTTTAATTTAAAGTATCGAGTCCAGGTTTCTGAGGGGGGAAAAGCACGTCAAAGTTTCCAGGATGGAGAACGGGTCGGTGGTTTCTGGGAAGGAGCGGGTCCGTCAGAGGAAGATAGCAGGCCGGCTGGTGGTGGGGGGTCCAGTGGTGGTGGCTGTCTGCTCCGGTGGATGGCAGGAGTGAAGCGGTAGCAGGAGTCAGGTTCCAATGGCAGCTGAGGCACAAGAGAAAGGATAAGGACAGGCAAATGTTTGTAATAGACAAACATGGTAGATCACAATGAATTATATTAATATATATGCGCTTGTACATGAATCTATGCTTCAGTTGAGGACATGCAGTATTAAGTAAACATACTGCTACATGTCAAATTTATCTTAGACAATGTGTATTGTACGCAATACTTTTTTAATGATATGTACATTTTGGTAATAAACAGCACTTGTAAATATAGATTGTAACATGTATGTGACTCATCTTAAAACAGACTAATGTGCTGACAGAAGGTCTTCAAATAGATTAGCAGACACAACTACAGTAAGTGGAACAAAGACATCAGTGTAACAGCATCAACGCATATTCTGGCCCACTGCCCCGCCCGGAGACCTCCGTCTCCGAGTCTACGCGTTCCCCCCGCGGCGGCTTTGTCCGAGGGTGAGGGTGACGGTGATGCTGTGTGGGTGACGGTGATGCTGTGTGGGTGACGGTGATGCTGTGTGGGTGCCGCCGCGGCGGGGATGACATTATGTGCCTGTCCTTCGGGCACCTCCGGGTAACGTTGCCCAACTCTCGGGCAGGAACATATATTTCCAACCCAGTCTCACGGCAGTTCGTGTAAATGTACACGTTATTCTTAATCTATTGAACGTGTTCACAGAGACTTTTTTCTCGTTTTCTAGGGGAAAGGACGCCGGGAGGCGGCCGAAAAGGTCGCTCCATAAGCCGGGAGGCGCCCGGGGAAAGGACGCCGGGAGGGGGCCTCGCCCGATGAAAGTCCTGTGTTGTTTGGGGAAATGAGGCGCCACACGCCGGCCAAAACAACGGCACAGGCCGCCACTCGCGATCGGGGAAATGAGGCGCCACATGCCAGCCAAAACAATGGCGATCGGAGAAATGGTACATTTACACGAACTGCCGTGAGACTGGGCTGATATTTCAGTATATTCAAGTAAAAGCAGTCTCTGCTTGTCCTGTGCGAATGCGCCACACGAAACTCAGATGTGAGGGGGTAATTTCTAAATCACACGCAGTCCCAAAATTATTCTAATCCCGTTTAATATGACTTTGCACCATAGCATTAACTATATCAGGCTTTGATTTTAAGCTAAAATTAGCTACCATTACATGTAATGGTAGTGTTAGCTTGCGGGTTAGGGAGGCATGCGCATCGATTAGCAATAACACCAGATATGGTTAAAAATAGATCACCGGCGAGACCGTTGTGCATACCTACTGTATATGACTGTAACGTTAAATATAGCTAGCTATATTTGAATCCGTTTATACGGTCTGTATAATGTTAGCCCGCTAGCTTGGTTAGCAAGGTGCAATCTAGCTAGCAACTGATATTAATTGGGATGCTAACGTTCGCTAACGAAAAACAGTATTTAAAAAATTTAACGTTACTTACCAGAAAAACTGAACTGCCGACTCCTTTGAGTGTCTTGTCCTCCAACCGAATGCTGAACAAGATATTATTAGGCAACCAAAGTGTCACAGTCACCACGAAGAAAGCTGGTCAAACTCCAAAATGAAGTTGACGTGCCTTGGATAAGCTTTGCTAAACCTCTTGTCATGATTGACAGGCCGCGAACTGTCAATCACATCATAGCCACGCCCTAAAACACCCTCTGCTTTATCACCGATTTTAAAATCAACGAGACCATAATTCAAAAAATGAACAACATTCTGTGTTGCAGAAGACTTAAAACTAGCGATTGAGACCATAAACTCATTATGAAGAGGTTTACTGAGGTAATAAATCAAGTGAGAAGTGGGTCACTTTCTCATAGACTTCTACAGAAACAGACCTCCTTTTGCAACCGCACGTGTTGCCCCCTGCTGGAATTCAGATAGAATGCAGGTTTAAGGCACTTCCGCATTTGCAGCACTTTGCGAAACCGGATGGACTGTCCACTAATATTTACAGTCTATGGTCCAGACTGATCTGGTTATCCCAATCACCACCTTTTGTCTCTGTAAACAATAGGTAAAGACAGACCCTTCCTCTCCCCCTCTCTTCCTGTCTGCTGCAGATAGATTAGATTAAAACCAACTTTTAACATATAAAGATAAACCTTCTGCTACACAGCAGGAAATAACCTTCTGCTTCCTTCAGTCTCCAACCTCCTGGTGCCTTAGTCTGGGTTAGGACAATAGAATGTTAATTCATGTAGACTTGTAAGACTTAACATCTGCATGATAGAACCTATTGATCTGTGGGTGCAAATGACCCCTAGGGGGCAGAGTTTAGGGCATGTCCTTCCTAATTGGATAGCGAAGAAACCAACAAGACTCGTCCAACCTGTCACCATGCCAACAAAGAGCCTATGAGGAAGGCTTTTACTCACAAAGGAGAAAAGTAACCGCCCCTGGATTGGAGGAATAAAGCAGGGGGCCGACAGGGGTTCGGGGCGAAATAGATGTGGGAACTTTAGGGTTAAGCAACTATTTTCCAGGCCCGCTGCAGCGTAATTCTCTGTATTTTTACTTATCATTTTTATTAATAAATCTTTGTGTTAACCTTTCAATTGGACCAAACCTCTCCTTCAGAGATTCTGAAACACGTAAAACTCTACACACAACATCTAACTAAATGTTTTATAAAGCTAACAACGGTGTCCGATTTCAAGTTAATGAGTATTTGTGAGCCATATTTCGTTAGCTGCGACTGTCCCTTCAATCATATGTGTACAGATTGCGGCTATTTAGCTTAATTTTTGGTCGTAATTCGAGTATATTTACAGTTTGAATTTCGTCACGCCACTTATACAACATCTAACTAAATGTTTTATAAAGCTAACAACGGTGTCCGATTTCAAGTTAATGAATATTTGTGAATTCCAGAGGAATTCTAAGAGGAGGCTGGCTAGCTCTCATTGATAGAGCTACATCCAGCACCAGGCTCTATCAATGAGACTCGCGGACAAGCAGCGTTTATTTCCCCAATCGTTTGTTTAAATAACTTAACAAATTATAATTACACACATTAAAAAATTAACTGAAACCTGTGGTAAGAGATTGCTGGTGCAACAAGCTCGCTGACCGCGCTCTCACTCACACACACCGGGCATTTAGCTAGCAGGAAGAGGGGAGCTGCAGGCCCTGGAGCTCTGTCAGAGCAGGGGCGTTTAGTTGTCTATTACCCGAAGAGACGGTGACTTTGCGCGGGTATGGAGTGCTGTGGGCTGCCAGTTGTAACGGAGCTCCATCTACCTCAGAGCAGGCCGGGGTGTGTGAAGGATGGCAGGCCGGGCAGCGAGGCAGCAACACAGGCAGCACCAGCGCTGAACTCCGACACACAGTCGGACAAAATTTGCAATTAGCCATCCATTTTCGTAAAGTGGCCCATATTTGAGCTTTACATAGTTAATTTCTCGCATAAAAAAGTTTCAGAAGTGAATTTTGTACTGGAATAGCAGAGATCTGCGTGACCTAGCTAGATTCAGAAGACTACCTGATCTCAGGTCAGTTGTGTAGCCTATGTAAATGTTGGGGCGTGACCGTTCTCTTAATACACCCACGGCTGTGACAAAGGTTCCGGATTTTGAGATGCTTACGTAAGCAACTAGCTTTGTCGAGATTCGTTTTCAGCGGCAGTTTCAAAATATGAGATTTTCATAGTAAAGGGGTGTCAGTGGGACTTTGAGCTTCTATGTATGTCCTATTTACCCACCGAACTGTCGTTATTCAACCATGACAGGGTAAAATCGGTTTTGCATTCTATCACCCCTTTAAAAAAATATCTTTTTGCATCCATCTGTGAGATGATAGTATAGCATTATCTCCCACTAATGCAACAGAGAAACTGACAAAAGCCTATTTTGTACAACTAAACATAAAAGTTCAGAAAACTTTAAAGATTACTGTCTTAATGTAAATAATCAAATGGGGAGGTTTCATGTTATTTGTGTCAGGATACAATGGCGGACCCAAATGCACGACTCAGGAATCAAGGTAAGTGGTTTATTGCTCCAAGAACAATGCAGGCAACGGTACAAGTCCAACAGGCAGGAAAACGTGGTCGATAATACAGGCAAAAGGTCTGGGATACAGACAACCAGTGAATATCAAAATAAAGCAGGAAATCATGAAAACAAACAGAAAAAACAATAAGAGCGGAGGCAGACGTGACAATTTGTTAGTTTTAATATTTTCCCTGTCCACCTGTAGTGTTTCTATAACATGAGCTGCTATGGGAAACTGTGGAATCAACGATTTCAGTATTTATTCAATACTTTCCACCACTTCAATCACTTAGGACTTGTTATATGTTATAGAGGAGACTTTTATGAGACTAGATCTGTTAAAAGAGTTTCTGTTTCAGTTTGTTTTGCATCATGTTGCATAATGACTGTACTATGACAGAATGTAGGTGGAGTGAGTGTGGGCTGGAGACCCAGCGCTGGAAGAAGTATTCAGATCCTTTACTGCAGTAAAAGTACTAATACCAAACTGTTCAAATATTCTGTTACAGTAAAAGTCCTGCAGTGAAAATGTTACTTCAGTAAAAGTGTGTACGTATCATCAGGAAAATTTAGTTAAAGTATTAAAACATTGTAGAAAGTGTAAAGGAGACAAACAGTTGTGCGTTTAATGGACTACACACACACACACACACACACACACACACACACACACACACACACACACACACACACACACACACACACACAATGCACCTGAACATACCTCCCTGTAAGACCAACACACCTAGAATGCACCTGAACACACCTCCCTGTAAGACCAGCACGCCCAGAATGCACCTGAACACACCTCCCTGTAAGACCAGCACACCCAGAATGCACCTGAACACACCTCCCTGTAACACAAGCACGCCCAGAATGCACCTGAACACACCTCCCTGGAAGACCAGCACGCCCAGAATGCACCTGAACACACCTGCCTGTAAGACCAGCACGCCCAGAATGCACCTGAACACACCTGCCTGTAAGACCAGCATGGGCCACAGATGGGCGCAGGTGCATTTGCTGTTAAAACGACATGGGCGCTGGACAGGAAACTGACAACTTGCGTCGGGCTTTGTGCTGCGCTGGGTGCGAGATAGGACCCAAAAGGTTTAGTCACTGACTGGAGTCCTCTTCAGTTTGCTTTAGTGAAAGAAGAATGCAGAGCCTCAAGGAAGCAATAACCCACTTTAAAGATACTTCATTACAGGAACAGAACTGCATTTTAATAATGCAAAGCTTCAATGAAAGTAGAAACGGTGTTCTAAGATCATTTGCACGTTCACTGTTTGTGTGTTGCAGCGTTACTCAGAAAACTACAAGCTCCATCTTTGATCTGATCCTGATAACAAGAAGATGGGTGATGAGAGGAGAGCAGAATGGAGGAGAGGATGGCGAGGGAGAAGGAAGAACTGGATGATTTAGGAAGCAAATCAAAGACGGTCCCAATCTGAGAGTCAACACGACCATTGTGATGTTCACAATAGGTCTTTCATCTTCACACACTCTGAGACAACACTACGACACCATCACATTACATGACACTGGTGGGGGGTGGTGGTGGTGGGGCGGGGCTCACACAGACTGCAGCATCACCATCACTCTGCACTCTCTGTCATCAGAGTATCTCCAGCAGACGGAAAGTGAATTGGAGCTGAGAGCACGTCTGGACACATCACTCTGAGCTGAGGTAAAACCTTTACTGTCTCTTTAGGTTTGGGATGGTTAATCACTGATCTGTTGATCAAGAACAGATGGAATCATCTTCTGCAGCTGATCTGCAGTCTGGAACCTGTTTGATATGATAGCATGCTAACAGACTGATGCTAAAGATAACAGACTGATGCTAGATCTAACAGACTGAGGCTAAAGCTAACAGACCAAGGCTAAAGCTAACAGACTGAGGATAAAGCTAACAAACTGAGGTTAAAGCTTACAGACCGAGGCTAAAGCTAACAGACTGAGGCTAAAGCTAACAGACCCCAGGCCATGATATCATGACCCACTTCTCTCTTGATTTATTACCTCAGTTCACATTTTCATGAAGATTTTATGATCTCAATCGCTAGTTTTAAGTCTTCTGCAACACAGAATGATGTTAATTTTTTGATTTATGGTCTCGTTGATTTTAAAATCGTCGATAAAGCAGGGGGTGTTTTAGGGCGTGGCCAGGGGCGCCGCCAGGAATTTTGGGCCCCATGACAAAAAATCTAATTGGGCCCCCTCTGCGCAGCTTTTGTCACCACATCTCTAGGGCCTAACTGTCCCATGAAAAGCTTTACAGAACTCTAATTAAAGGCTTGCAACTGTCTTGCTGCTTTTAGTTCAATACTAGTACTAGCACAATATTTTTGTATGGTGATTTGTACATGCATGCAAGCAGGGGTTAAATTGGAATTAGTTATGTGGAGGGGCTCTCCCATAGGGGGGTCCGGGGGTATGCACCCCCGTGAAATTTTTTTTAAAATAAACCGTTAAATGGCACTTTCTGGAGAGTTTTTTGCAAAGAAATGGAGAAATTGAGTCTTACATGATATGTGCAAAACTGCAAGGTTAAGAGCCTATACTCTGCATTGTTGTAGTATCAACAGGTATTAGGGCATTTAGCATTTACATTAGTGTTAATCAGTCATCACTTGATTACACATTATATTACCTTGTTATGATATAAGAAGTGACCCATACAATGTGCCAAACATAATGTGCCACATGAGAGACAGACACGCAGCATGACAGTAGCAACAGCTGAGAAGATTTGGGTCTGTGGTGACCAGGTCCACCTCACACAAACTTCTTCTCCCATGAGGACCGGTTCAACGGCTTGGTCAGCGACATGAACTCGTAAAATAATTGTTATTAATGTGTTTGAATTTTTGACATTAACAAATATTTCATTTTCTTTTTTTGTAATGGTAAAAAGAGCAAGAGAGACAGAGAAATCCCACAGACTCCCTGCAATGATGCTAACTGGCATGTCATTGGACACAATGCTGCTCACCTTCTTCACTGGGACAGGGAGGGGCTGTTAGGGGGAGACTGGGCTGCTGCTGACTCATCTCTTGTTAAGTCTGCTAAAAGGGGCTGGGACAATGATTTAATATGAATATCTTGCTAAATGTTTCCCTGCACTGATTAAATGGTGATTAAATGTAGGCTAACACTAGTCTGTAGCTAGCTAGCTTATTTCACATTAAGCCAACAGGTTAATACCACTCACAGACTACTACCCACCTTTCTTCCTTTGTCTTTGCTCTCTTTCCTTTTTTGAAAACCAGATTTTGATTTAACATTACTTGGCAACATTGTGGTCACTGTAGTTCTGGCGCATCTACTGACTGCAACTAAACAACAGGCTCGTTCGAGATGAACTGCACCTCGCCTGTAAAGTAGACGAGAGCAGGCGGCAGCAGCGGGGGGGCGGTGACAAAAGTCCGCTCTCAAGTCGGACAGTTTTCCAGCTGATTCCAGCAGCCTTCAGGCTGAACAGGAAGTGACACAAACACTGTGGTCCGTTCGGGTCCGATTCCGATTTAATAAAATGTTATCAGACCCATATATCAGCTCCTACACAGTCTCTAGTTGTTTTTATTATGACAGAGTAGCTGTCAGAATTCTCTACATGCGATCTGTTGCTGATTTTAATTACCAACAGACTGTAGATGATCTGTAATCTGAACAGATTTAGTCTCTCTGACTTCTAAACGTAACTATCAGCCTCACAACATGTGTTCTGTACAGAATAAACCTTTAAATCAGACAAATAGCAGTTAAAATCCCTCCGATTCAAAATCAATAAAAAGTTTATATAAAACGTCATCATGTTGAGTAGATTCTGAACCAATCAGCTGTTCGATCAGCTGAGAGGCCGACGTTTCCCAGCATGCCCTGGGTCCACCTGCGTCCGCCTGGCTCTTGCAGTTGGTGAAAAGCAACTGCGCTACCTGCGTCTCAGAACTGCGGCCGCCTTGGTCTCGTGAGATTATCGTTGCCCACGTGTGCATGACGTCAGAGCAAGTCGGGATCAAGTCGGACACAAATCTAACCGGCATGCATTGGGCGCCGATCGCCGGTGATCGATTCTGCGCAGATCTTGCTCATCTCGAACGAGCCTACTGTCGCTGAGTGCGCTAAGGCAGGACCAAACCATTTCATGCAGATACAGGGGGGTGGTCGGTCAATATGGATGTTTACTTTTTGGTCACTGGGGATATTTAACTTTTACTGCCAAAAACAAGTAATAACAAAGAGATCGTCAATTTTACTATTATATTTGAAATATATATACTGAATGATGATGGTTTAATCATTTTATATTAGTTTTTACCTATTTTTTGGGGCCCCTGTCAGTCATGGGCCCTTGGAATTGTCCTAACTTTTCCCCCCTATACGGCGCCCCTGGGCATGGCTATGATGTGATTGACAGTTCGCGGCCTGTCAGTCATGACAGAGGTTTAGCAAAGCTTACCCATGGCACATAAACTTCATTTTGGAGTTTGACCAGCTTTCTTCG